>JARQOD010011125.1:0-24642 GCA_033576555.1 Oophaga sylvatica
AAAACCTTGAATGAATAATAAATGAGGGGTATTGACGAACTGTTATACTGACACTTCCGTTGTGGACAGTCCTCATTTCGTTCTGAGGGCTCAAAAAGACATTTAATAGAGAATTGGGAATGGCACCAGCAAACACTTCAGGATAAATTTATCCTAATTAAATTTCTATAACAGTTGGCGCCCAACGTGGGGCATTGGACTAAACGCACGAGGACCCGGCCGACCGGAGAGACGGGGGTGTTGGCCCTGGCCTTGGCACACGGAACGGAGACTGCAGCTCCATCAGTAAGGTAAGAAAACTCTGTCATCTTACCTGAATGTTCCCTGTGCCTAGTCCTAGCCTACACTTCTAGCTGGTCGGACGTGGTCATCACCGCATTCCCAGATAGTGTAAAAAGTCCATACCCTTATCCAAAAGCCCTGGGATATAAGCCGAGTTGTTTGCTGCTGTGCTGTGTATGTGTTTCATGTTTTATGTGAACCGGGAGAAAAGTTGGAACGGTGACTGTGTTTTTGCTTGCTGATTTCTGGAAGCTGTATAGCAGGAAAAAGCCAAATTGCTGGATAAGTTCTCACAAATTCTTTCACACATCGGAGGGAGACAATCCCAGTATTCCAGGTGTGAAGGGTGGGGGCTTTGTTTGGATAAATTCTCACAAATTCTTTCACACATCGGAGGGAGACACTCCCAGTATTCCAGGTGTGAAGGGTGGGAATTTTGTACAGGCTATTACAGATTACTGTGACCGGCGCACTTTAAGAAGTGGTAGACCTGGAGCATTGGCGTGCTCAGTGCAATTGGTAAGTTATCAGTTACCAGAGCAGCTTGTATGTGTCACAGATCATCAAAAGAGGGATTCATATTCTCCCGGGTGTCTGTCTCATTGTACGTGTCACGGTCTGTATCAGGTACTGTCGCTTTAAGTCTCATTCAGAGCAGCGTGCGCTCTGTCAGTATCTCATTCACTGCTGGCTGCAGCAGCGAGAAAACCCTTTGACCCCCCTCCTCTGCTAATCACGTTGTCACATCTGTTTCCTGGTTTTGATATTTTTAAGCTAGTTTTTTTGGCTACAGGTTTTAACGTGAAAATTCTCAGGCATTCAGACTGAACTGTATACATTTTTTGCTATTCTGAGGGATAATTTTTTTTTTTTTTTGATACATGATTTCAGTGTCTGGAGAGACAGCAAGCAGAGGTCTGGAGAGACAGCAAGCAGAGATATAAGGGAGGGGGGAAGTGCTGGCAGCAGCGAGATGACATTCCAGAGGGCGGTAGGAAAAAGCCTACGCTACCAGACAAAAGTTTTAAAGTACTTTTCTTATTGTTTTTATCATTTTACAATCAGTTTTTCCACCTCTTTTCTGTTTTTAATTAGCTGTTTTAGTAACAAGGGTTGTTTTTCAGAGTTTTATGATTAATACGTTTTTTTTTCCCTCCTTTTTGGTCAATCTTTTTTACTAAGAGTTTAACTAAACTGTGTAGGGTTTTCTTTCTGTTTTTTTTCTTTTTAAATCTAACTTTTGTTTTTAAAGTTTTTCTTTTAAGTATATTTTTAAATGATTTTGGAGAGATTTTTCTAATCAATTTATTTTAGAGTTTTATTCTCCAACCAGCAAGATCTACTAGCTTGCTTTAGACCAAGGTCACTCCACAGATAAGGAAACTGCAGGCTGAGGGAGAACACACACACAAACTGCGCAGTAGCACCACTCACCCCTCCCATCAGGCATTCAGCGAAGACACGCAGAGCCAGAGTGCAGCAGTTTTCAGATTTTTAATCACCTTTGTTGAATAGGTTTTTGGAATAGACACAGTACGTGAGAATCAAAGGGCTAGGCATGTGAATAGAAGGTCAGAGTACGTGAGAAGCAAATGGACAGGCAGCCTTTACGCTGCATAATGAAATGTTTTTTCTTGTTTTTGTTGTTTGAAAGGCAGAGGAAAGTTTGTTAATAGATTACCGTCTGCTATAAAAGAGCAGTGGTGCATCGTGTAGAAGGTACAACAAGTTAATTTGAACGGACCAGGAAGTGATTTTTTATGTGAATAAGATTGAAAAGGTGTTAAATCGTCTGTGAGAAAATGATCACTGACATGTCACAAGAGCAGAATTCAGAGTCACACACATCATATGTCCATCATGTGGAGACACGGGACAGGTGTAGGCTGCTCTCATTGAATAAGGAGCCTTGTACAGGGAAAAACGCTCCCCGCTTCTCTCCACAGGGAGAAGGCATTTTTGTTTCAACCATCCCCTGTCAAGAGTCACAGGGGGGACACCCTCTCCTTTTTCTTCTCTCAGTCCCTTTCTCCTTCTTCTTCAGACTTTTCTCCTCTTTCCTCGCTGCCATCCCTCTCATTCCTTCTTTCCCCTCCCTCACATCTCTGACACATCCATTTTCTTCCTCTTCCTCTTCTTCTATCTCTTCCTCTCCAACTCTCAAATCTTCTTCTTCATCTTCTTCTACTTCTCCCCTCCATCTTTCTCCTCTCTCTCTCCTCCATCTTTCTCTCCTTTCCCCTTTCACTCTTCTCTCCCTCCCCTCTTTCCTTTTCCTCCCTTTCTCTTCCACACCACACCCACCTGCTCGTGCCTGCTCTCCTTCTCCTTCCTCCTCTCAGGCTCATCCCACCTCTTCTTCACCCTCTCCTCCTTCATTTTTTCCTCTCTCCCCCCTCCTCTTTACCTCGCTCCTCCCTCACACCTCCCTTCTCTTCCTTTTTTTCCTACTTCGTTATCAACTGGGTCAACGCCCAATCAAAGCAATGTGGTGTCCCTGTATTCAGTGCCTCCAGCACAGGGCACCCTGTCTATCCCAAGCACAGTACAAACATTGCCAGTCATTATATCAGGAGAAGAAAGTGCAAATCTCCCTACACAAAATGTTGCATGTAGCCCCCAGACACAACAACTAGTAGAGCCCACAGCTATGGCTTCACAGGGGGGTAGTGTAGCTGCAGACACAAATGAGGAACCTCAGTGCCGAGCAGGGCTGCCAGCATGGAACCATGACACTGATCCACCGCAGCCTCAGCAAGGAAGTGGGAAATCCCCATGCAGCAAGACAACTTTTAAGCCCAAATCTCACCCAGTGTATGCACCAAGCACACCATGTCACTTCTTATCTGATGAAGATGAAGATGCAACGTCACACATGCTGCCCAATACTAGGAAGAAAAACCCACAAACACCAAGAGAGCAGGGACAGGTAGAGGCACCATCCTATGAGCCCTTCATCCCAAGCCAGGTGATCAGTATGCTGCCAGACCCAGGGATACACCCCATGCCATTTTGCCAAAAAATGCAGCAGATCCAGCGAACGTATGCAGCAGCCTGGATTGATCTCTGGACCGAAATGGAAATAAAAGCAGGTGATGCATTCTGGTCAATTATAAGAGAACACTTCAAGCTTCCAGCAGAGTTAGATGCGTATGCCTGGGAGACAGGACCAAAGCTAATTGAGCAGCTCAGAGAATGGGCCAAAAGCAGACTGACAGGACAAACTCTCAGCCTACATGACATGAGTCAAGACAAGACAGAGTCTGTGGAGAAGTTCCATGACAGAGTAATGCAAGTGTTTCAAGATTTGGGCCTCATTACCCATGATCAGACACACAGACGGATGTTGGCACAGGCTTTTGTGCATGGACTGAGAGAACCAATCAGGAAACCACTGGTAGTAGCCAGGCCTGAGTACACGTCAATAGCAATGGATACCCTGCTCGCAGTAGCAAAAAGGATTGAGTCCCGCCGGGACAGAAGGGATGTCCAGTGTTACAACTGTGGCGAGTTTGGTCATTTCCGGAACCGGTGCAGAACACTGACTTCGCAGAAGAAGAAGAAACACAGAAAGCAGTGAAGAACCCCGTCCATAGGACAGGAGCACACCAAGTCCACAGGGAATCCCACCAGTGGGACCAATATCCTGAGAGTGGATGGCGTAGTCAGATCTTTTCTTGTGGAACTCCGCAACCTCACCTATCTATCAGAATCTTCTGCGTCCTGCATGGGAATTGATGGTCAAGTCAGATATTTCCAGATTATGAAGCCCCTGAGCGTGTGGACTCAGCCAGAACACTCCATCATGTCCCAGTTTGTTGTGTCAAAGACCTGCACCCTCAACCTATTGGGAGTGGACTTACTGCAGAAGCTGAAAGCGACCAGAGTGTTCCAGGAAGATGGGACCATGACACTTTCTTCACCCCTGACCCAAGAAGAAACAGGAACAACCACACTGCAGACCTATCACAGGAGGTGCTGGACATAATACCAGAAAAGCCACTCCATCACCCCATGCCATTTTGCCAAAAAATGCAGCAGATCCAGCGAACGTATGCAGCAGCCTGGATTGATCTCTGGACCGAAATGGAAAAAAAGCAGGTGATGCATTCTGGTCAATTATAAGAGAACACTTCAAGCTTCCAGCAGAGTTAGATGCGTATGCCTGGGAGACAGGACCAAAGCTAATTGAGCAGCTCAGAGAATGGGCCAAAAGCAGACTGACAGGACAAACTCTCAGCCTACATGACATGAGTCAAGACAAGACAGAGTCTGTGGAGAAGTTCCATGACAGAGTAATGCAAGTGTTTCAAGATTTGGGCCTCATTACCCATGATCAGACACACAGACGGATGTTGGCACAGGCTTTTGTGCATGGACTGAGAGAACCAATCAGGAAACCACTGGTAGTAGCCAGGCCTGAGTACACGTCAATAGCAATGGATACCCTGCTCGCAGTAGCAAAAAGGATTGAGTCCCGCCGGGACAGAAGGGATGTCCAGTGTTACAACTGTGGCGAGTTTGGTCATTTCCGGAACCGGTGCAGAACACTGACTTCGCAGAAGAAGAAGAAACACAGAAAGCAGTGAAGAACCCCGTCCATAGGACAGGAGCACACCAAGTCCACAGGGAATCCCACCAGTGGGACCAATATCCTGAGAGTGGATGGCGTAGTCAGATCTTTTCTTGTGGAACTCCGCAACCTCACCTATCTATCAGAATCTTCTGCGTCCTGCATGGGAATTGATGGTCAAGTCAGATATTTCCAGATTATGAAGCCCCTGAGCGTGTGGACTCAGCCAGAACACTCCATCATGTCCAGTTTGTTGTGTCAAAGACCTGCACCCTCAACCTATTGGGAGTGGACTTACTGCAGAAGCTGAAAGCGACCAGAGTGTTCCAGGAAGATGGGACCATGACACTTTCTTCACCCCTGACCCAAGAAGAAACAGGAACAACCACACTGCAGACCTATCACAGGAGGTGCTGGACATAATACCAGAAAAGCCACTCCATCACCCAGAGTCAAGATGTCTCTGACCAACTGAAGGTCTAAGTGAACTCGCCTACGAAGACAGCCTGAGAACTTTGACATTGGCCAGGATATTCAACTCAAGAAGGACCCTACTCGCTTCATGGAATGGCAACACCTCATCCGGCTCCAACGCCAGAGTTCATCTTTTGCAAGCACCAGGAGGTGCCCCCTGCAATCAACCAGTTCACCCAGGCCCTAGACCGGCAAAAGGCCACTCAGCTCTTCAAACTTGTGCACAAATACTGACCTGAGACCGAGCTGGAGAAAACTACTGATGGCCCGTGCTGAGAGAAAAGCAGCCAGTGAAGGAGACGTCCCAACAAGAAGACCCCCTGTGACCAGAGCAGGAGCTAACACAGTGACTGCCTTGGTGGAGAACAAGAAAGCCAGCTGGTCGTCATCTCTCATGATGTGGATCCTAGTAGGCGGCTTGTTTTCTTGCCAGCTCTGTGCCGGGAGATGGGAGTCCCCTGCCGCATAGTGAAGGACAAGGCAAAACTGGGCTGCCTCGCCCATCGGAATCAATCCCAGCTTTCCACAGTAAAGAAAAAGACTGTAAACCCCACTGAGTTCAGAATGGTGCAAGGCCTGGAGGCCGTGAAAGAGGCTACGGTATTTGAAACCCCAACAGTGCTGAACCCGCACACTCTGCTCTCAAAAGTCCCAGTCACCGCAACGGTATTCACGGTGATCAACCTGGCCAGTACCTTCTTCAGTGTTTTCCCCTCCACCTGGAGGCCTGCCTTCACGCACCAGTGCAGTGCATATGGACAGTATTGCCTCAAGGTGCTCAAAACAAGCCCTTCAAGTTTCACCAAGACAATGTCCTCCATCCTCGTCAACTGGATTGCAGAATATGCAAGAGTCGCTCTTCTACAACACGTGGATGACCTTCTCTTTTGTGTGGTTGACATCGACACCTGCACAGTCCATTTCTTGTCTCTCCTACTCTACCTGGAAGAACAGCAACGCAAGGTCTGGAAGAACAAAGTCCAGTGATGTCAGAAGCAAGTTACATCCCTAGGACACTGTATTGCCCACCAGACGAAACACATGTCAAAAGACTGGAAGACCACTGTGGAGAAGATGGCTCCCCCAACAACTCCAAAAATGCTGCAGGCCTTCCCTGGTCTAGTGTCATATTGCAGAACCTGGATCCCTGATGCCTCAGTCCTAATGCAGCCTCTGTGCGCTTGCATCAACGCAACCCCGCTCCTTCTATCGGACGCAGCCTTCAACCCATTCAGGAGATTGGAAGAACTCCACAGTCTCAGCGCCAACACCAGGCCTACCTGACTACGAGAAGTCTTTCCGTCTACCTGATGGAAGAAAGAAGGTCATGCTACTGGAGTCCTGATATGGATTCACGGGGGGGAAAACAGAGACTTTTAGGCTGCCTCTCAGCCCGCTTGGATCCAGTTGCAAGAGGAGCACCCTCCTGCCTGATGGCAGTATCTGCAGCACACACCTTCCTGGACAAGGTTGCTGACATCACTCTTGGACAGCCACTGGAAACTCTCACTCCACACGACATCTTGGCAATCTTCAATCAAGCTCAACCAACAATAATCTCCCCACCGCCAGGCATCTTTGTGGCGTCTCTATCGCCTTTGTCTCATAATGTCACCGTCTCCAGACCTACAGTACTCTACTCCCACTTCCAAGGGGGGATACAATATGGACTTTCCAGAACAAAATTTACAGAATTTATCCTCTACTTGGATGGCTCCAGATTTGCAGATGATGAAGAAGTTTCCACACAGGAAGTGCAGTGACCAGCAATCAAGAAATCCTGTGGTCCAGAAGTCTGTCACCTAGCCTGTCACAAAGAAAAAAAGAGAAGCCAGCGCCGCACATGATCAGCATGAAATACATTAAGTGCATCTGCACATATTAGTTTCTAACTGTTTTCTTAAAAATGAGACATTTGGCAAATAATTGATCAATTTTTTGAGCCATCCCGCCACGACAAGGCATTCTCATATGGGGCAGTCCTACTCTACGTTTTTTTATTTTCGCTGTGCCATTACGGCCTCCTGAATATATTAAAAGCAAGACTGCAAAAAAAAACTGCAAAAATACTGCAAAAGTACCTGAAGCATTGCTGAATCACTCCCATGGTGCCAGTAAGGCAAGCGCAGATAAAAACCGACCAGGTCCAGAGATGGACATTTCAGGTCTGACCTCCACACTTGCCAAACCAGCAACCACAGATAAAGGGTGAAACAGGCCCAGACACAGGTGCACAATTACGCAGAGCCTGGGGCAGGGCAAGGCTGCTGTATGTGTGTACAGCAGCCTGGTTCAATCACCAAAAGAAAAAAAACAGATGAAATGGCATGCATAACCCGGCGCGCACGGCAACAAGTGGTGGTCAGCCACGTACCAATAACAAAGAAAAAAAGAGAATCCAGCGCCGCACATGATCAGCATGAAATACATTAAGTGCATCTGCACATATTAGTTTCTAACTGTTTTCTTAAAAATGAGACATTTGGCAAATAATTGATCAATTTTTTGAGCCACCCCGCCACGACAAGGCATTCTCATATGGGGCAGTCCTACTCTCCGTTTTTTTATTTTCGCTGTGCCATTACGGCCTCCTGAATATATTAAAAGCAAGACTGCAAAAAAAAAACTGCAAAAATGTCTCATTTTTAAAAAAACAGTTAGAAACTAATATGTGCAGATGCACTTAATGTATTTCATTCTGACCATGTGCGGCGCTGGCTTCTCCCCCTTTTCTTGTTCGATATTGGTACGTGGCTGGTTTGGCAAGTGTGGAGGTCAGATCTGAAATGTCCATCTTTGGACCTGTTCGGCATTTACCTGTGCTTGCCTTACTGGCACCATGGGAGTGATTCAGCAATGCTTCAGGTACTTTTGCAGTTTATTTGCAGTCTTATTTTTGCAGTTTTTTTTATATTTAGGAGGCCGCAATGGCACAGCGAAAATAGAAAACGTAGAGTAGGACTGCCCCATATGAGAATGCCTTGTCGTGGCGGGGTGGCTCAAAGAATTGATCAATTATTTGCCAAATGTCTCATTTTTAAAAAAACAGTTAGAAACTAATATGTGCAGATGCACTTAATGTATTTCATTCTGACCATGTGCGGCGCTGGCTTCTCCCCCTTTTCTTGTTCGATATTGGTACGTGGCTGACCACCACTTGTTGCCGTGCGCGCCAGGTTATGCAGGCTATTTTATCTGTTTTTTTTCTTTTTGTGATTGACCTAGGCTGCTGTACACACATACAGCAGCCCTGCCCTGCCTCAGGCTCTGTGTAATTGTGCACCTGTGTCTGGCCTGTTTCACCCTTCATCTGTGGTTGCTGGTTTGGCAAGTGTGGAGGTCAGATCTGAAATGTCCATCTTTGGACCTGGTCGGCTTTTACCTGTGCTTGCCTTACTGGCACCATGGGAGTGATTCAGCAATGCTTCAGGTACTTTTGCAGTTTATTTGCAGTCTTATTTTTGCAGTTTTTTTTATATTTAGGAGGCCGCAATGGCACAGCGAAAATAGAAAACGTAGAGTAGGACTGCCCCATATGAGAATGCCTTGTCGTGGCGGGGTGGCTCAAAGAATTGATCAATTATTTGCCAAATGTCTCATTTTTAAAAAAAACAGTTAGAAACTAATATGTGCAGATGCACTTAATGTATTTCATTCTGACCATGTGCGGCGCTGGCTTCTCCCCCTTTTCTTGTTCGATATTGGTACGTGGCTGACCACCACTTGTTGCCGTGCGCGCCAGGTTATGCAGGCTATTTTATCTGTTTTTTTTCTTTTTGTGATTGACCTAGGCTGCTGTACACACATACAGCAGCCCTGCCCTGCCTCAGGCTCTGTGTAATTGTGCACCTGTGTCTGGGCCTGTTTCACCCTTCATCTGTGGTTGCTGGTTTGGCAAGTGTGGAGGTCAGATCTGAAATGTCCATCTTTGGACCTGGTCGGCTTTTACCTGTGCTTGCCTTACTGGCACCATGGGAGTGATTCAGCAATGCTTCAGGTACTTTTGCAGTTTATTTGCAGTCTTATTTTTGCAGTTTTTTTTATATTTAGGAGGCCGCAATGGCACAGCGAAAATAGAAAACGTAGAGTAGGACTGCCCCATATGAGAATGCCTTGTCGTGGCGGGGTGGCTCAAAGAATTGATCAATTATTTGCCAAATGTCTCATTTTTAAAAAAACAGTTAGAAACTAATATGTGCAGATGCACTTAATGTATTTCATTCTGACCATGTGCGGCGCTGGCTTCTCCCCCTTTTCTTGTTCAACCTAGCCTGTCAGCCCAGGAAGCAGAACTGATAGCGCTGACGAAGGCCTGCCAGATGGCAGAAGGCAAGACTGCAAACATCTACACCGACTACAGGTACTCGCATGGCATAGCACACGACTTTGGGCCCATCTGGGCTACAAGGGACTTCATCACAGCAAACGGGACAACCGTGAAGCATCATGGAGCCTTCAGGGACCTGCTGGGTGTACTCCAACTTCCAAAATGGTGGCAATTTGAAAAATCAAAGTGCATGGAAAACTGATAACAGAAGAGGCGTGAGGCAATAACATGGCGGACATGGCAGCCAAAGAAGCGGCCAAAGGAAGACAACATGGAGAAGTGGGAGAGGTCGTAGAGCCGGACGGCTACTACATGACGACTGAAGAAAAGAAACCTGACAAAAAGACGTCCTGAGATCTGCTCAAGAAGTTGCAAGACCAAGCTCCAAAAGGAGAAGAAGAGCTGAATGCGAAAAAAGCAACACATGAAGAAGGAAGGCTATCAATAATGGACTTCAAACTCTGCCTACAACAAAGTATGCACCCTATGGTGGTCCAATGGGCACATGGACCCACACCCACATATCAAAGACACAGATGAATGATCTGATTGGTGCTTACTGGTTCGCTTCAGGGATCTCCACCCTAACAGCCAAATTCACCAGCAGCTGTCTGACCTGCGGCAAATGCAAGCCTGGACGTATGGAAGAAAGTCCCCCTCACCTCATCTGGAAAGACCACTCTACCAGCTTCAAAGGATCCAGATACACCACATCCAGATATCGCCAAGTGAAGGATTCAAATACGCCATTGTGGTCAAAGAAGTATTTTCAAGATGAACAGAAGCGTTCCAAGTCAGCAAAGACTACTGCAAAGAAGCTACTTTCGGAAAATAGTGTGCAGATACGGGGTTCCAGAAATGATAGAAAGTGATCAGGGACCCGCATTCACAGCAAATCTGACACACGAGACCCGATTAGCAGTAGGGTCAGACCTAGGCCTACACACTCCTTACCACCCCAGAGCAGCGGGAAGGTAGAAAGACTGAACGGAACACTTAAGAATAGGATGCTGAAAATTGCCCAAGAGACACGCAAACCATGGCATGACACACTCCAATTGCACTGTTTAACGTAAGGCACACTCCCAGAGACCCAGAAAAGCTGTCACCATACGAAATTTTGCTTGGGTCTAGTCCCAAGTTAGGTGCATTCTTCCCTCAGCAGCAGAAAATGCAAAATGATATCTTGTTTGCTTATGTAATTGAATTGGTCAAAAAACTAATGTCCATTCTCGAGTTTTTCTCTTCACTGCCAGATTTGATGGTCCTGTCCAAGAGCCCCAGATGACACCAACCTCTGTGTAACTAGAGGGAAAGCCTGTTTGGATCCACGTATCGCATTGCAAGGAAGCTCCCGTACCAGGAGAGACACCTAAGCCATGAAGGATGTCGTGGATGCTCTGACTGACCAGACAGATGACCTACCTGATGAAGAATACACACGTTTTTTTTCTGAACATGCAGTTAAATAAAGAGACTATGATTGCAAACACATAAACCCCCGACAGGGACAGTCCTCCTGACCGCCCATTTGCGAAAAGTCTGTATTCGGTGGGGGAGACATGCATATTCTCAACCCGCCGGCAGCACAAAAGAGTTGCAGTGCTTTGGGACAGGAGCAGGTTTTTAGGGCAAGTGGTATCTAAGGGGGGGACTGTCATGGAAATATATATGTATTCCATATATTCAAAGTATATTCATATATATGCATTCACAGTTAGATAGATCTCACTTGCTAAAAATCCTGTGCTCACACATATCTATGCAAAAGCTGATGCCAGCTATAATCAGTCGTTTTAAACGACTCTGGCCTTCATAAGGAACAAGTACATAGAGTCTTAGTTAGATATCTATTATTTACTTTACTAGTCATGCAAGAATGCTGGGGCAAAGAGCAGTAAACAATAAATCTGCAACTTCAGCCCTTTTATCATAATTATCATACTTACACTAGAACAGCCAATAATCTAGCAGCTTTTAATTGTATGTTAATTGACTAACCAGCCCCTTTTTGTAAACGTATAAAACCTTGAATGAATAATAAATGAGGGGTCTTGACGAACTGTTATACTGACACTTCCGTTGTGGACAGTCCTCATTTCGTTCTGAGCGCTCAAAAAGACATTTAATAGAGAATTGGGAACGGCACCAGCAAACACTTCAGGATAAATTTATCCTAATTAAATTTCTATAACAGTATAGTATGTGGGAAGGGGTACCTGAGTTTCATCAGGGTCAGATTCTGGCTCAGTAGACTGCGAGGGCAATGTAGTGCTCTGGGTGAATGTACCAGCAGAAACATATAGCAGTGACTGTGCATCAGTGCACTCCATGTCAGATTCATCTTGGACTGGGGAATTCAGGATTTGACTTGATAACCCAGGCATGGTATGTGAAAAGAGCTCCATGGAGTAATCTGAAGTGTGGCCTGTCGCATCCTTCACTTTTGGTGGGGGTGAAGGACACAAGGAAAGGGGTTGTTCCTGACCAGGAGCTTGCACTGACGACTCAGTGCTTGTAGTATTTGAAACTTCAGAAGAGAAGGCGATAGAGCTGGAGGCTGCTTCAGCAATGTAAGACAAAACCTGTTCCTGATGCTCTGGCTTTAAAAGTGGTTTACCTACTCCCAGAAAAGGGAGCCTTCCAGGCCTTCTGAAGCCAGGCGATGACGCAGGCTCAATATCTCCTGTCTTAGGTGCGCTTGTGCTTTTGGCACTACCACAGATGAACCACCACCACCATCAGTACCAGCTGCCCCCCGCCCAAGTCCGCGGCCTCTACCACCATACTTCCTCATGTTTGGGAGAATGTACTAAAAATACCAGCAGATATATGGTACTTTATCAGAAGCGTACAGCTGTATACAGTGCTCAGAGGCTCAGTATGGATTAGACCAGAATATAAAAAGCAGAAAAACGGTACTCTATCAGAAGCGTACAGCTGTATACAGTGTTGGGGTAATTTTAAATCTCCATATATATTTCCGGGGTAACACACAGACGCTCACTCAGTATGGAAAAGACCAGAATAAAAAAGCAGAAAAAGGGTACTGTATTAGAAGCGTACAGCTGTATAGAGTGTTGGGGTAATTTTAAATCTCCGTATATATTTCGAGAGTAACAAACAGACGCTCAGAGGCTCAGTATGGATTAGACCAGAATATAAAAAGCAGAAAAGCGGTACTCTATCAGAAGCGTACAACTGTATACAGTGTTGGGGTAATTTTAAATCTCCATATATATTTCCGGGATAACACACAGACGCTCACTCAGTATGGATTAGACCAGAATATAAAAAGCAGAAAAATGGTACTGTATCAGAAGATACCAGGTGTATATAGTAAAGGGGAAAATTGTAAATCTCCGTATATATTTCCGGAGTCACAAACAGACGCTCTCAGTCTCAGTATGGATTATACCATAATATAAAAAGCAGAAAAAGGGTACTGTATCTGAAGCATACAGCTGTATAGAGTGTTGGGGTAATTTTAAATCTCCGTATATATTTCGAGAGTAACACACAGATGCTCACAGGCTCAGTATGGATTAGACCAGAATATAAAAAGCAGAAAAAGGATACTGTATCAGAATATACCAGGTGTATATAGTAAAGGGGAAAATTGTAAATCTCCGTATATATTTCCGGAGTCACACACAGACACTCTCAGGCTCAGTATGGATTAGACTATAATATAAAAAGCAGAAAAAGGGTACTGTATCTGAAGCGTACAGCTGTATACAGTGTTGGGGTAATTTTAAATCTCCGTATATATTTCCGGAGTAACACACAGATGCTCACAGGCTCAGTATGGATTAGACCAGAATATAAAAAGCAGAAAAAGGATACTGTATCAGAAGATACCAGGTGTATATAGTAAAGGGGAAAATTGTAAATCTCCATATATATTTCCGGAGTCACACACAGACACTCTCAGGCTCAGTATGGATTAGACCATAATATAAAAAGCAGAAAAAGGGTACTGTATCTGAAGCGTACAGCTGTATACAGTGTTGGGGTAATTTTAAATCTCCGTATATATTTCCGAAGTAACACACAGACGCTCACAGGCTCAGTATGGATTAGACCAGAATATAAAAAGCAGAAAAAGGGTACTGTATCAGAAGATACCAGGTGTATAAATTGACAGGTGCTGTGTGAGGAGCATACAGCTCTATACGGTGTGGGAAAAAATGAACGCTCGGTAACTGTGCAGAAAAAAAGAATAAAAGTATTAGTGCTGTGTAAAAGGCAGTCTGCACAGCAGTGTACACACAGCAATACAGCTAGCAGGCAGTCTATTAACCAGCCTATTAATCAGCGCCGCTACACACAAGAAAATCCTCCCCTGTCACTGGCAGGCAGCCTAATAACCAGCGCTGCTGCACATAAGAAAATCCTCCTCTGTCACTGCACACTAACTGTACAGCACAATTGCTATCAGCACAAGCACATAAGAACTTCTCTTTCCAGCTCTAACTCTCACCCTACTGATAAACAGCGTCAGCAACCTCTCCCTACTCTTCAGATCTGCAGAAGTAAAATGGCGGTCGGCGGTCAGGGCTTTTATAGACACTATGACGCCCCCCCCAAAGCAAGCTAATCACTGCAATGTCCTTCTCTAAGATGGTGGTGGCCGCTGCCCATGTCATCTCGTTGCCCACAGTGTACGTCCTTGCTCATTGTCTGATAAAAGGCGCCTGCAAGCATTATGGAAAAACTGACTTTGGTGCTCGGGTCAACGACCGCATGGCCGACTTCACGCTATGGTCGGGTTTCGCTCTGCGAAACCCGAATTTCGCCAAAGTCGGCGACTTATGAATCTGGCCGACCTGTTTTGCTCAACTCTAGAAATGAGGTCTGGTGCCTTTTCCAGAGTATTAGCCCAAATGATTTTTATCATCAAATGCAGCCTCCTGATTCCTCATTGCAATACAGTTTTATCGCAAACGATTTAGATTAGCAAATAGGGCCTCTTGGCTGAAGCCCAATATTAGATCTAATGATTTTTAAGAGGAAATGTGGCTTTCTGATTCCTCACTGCAAAACAGTTTTATCACTAACAATTTGGATTAACAAATAGGGACACCTGACTGAACCCCTTTATTAGGCCGAATGATTTTTAAGAGGAAATGGGGTCTCCTGATTACTCACTGCAACACAGTTTTTGCTCAAACGATTTTGATTAGCAAATTGGGCCTCCTGAGACTGCAGCACAGTTTTAGCAAAATCTAGTTAGATGATGGAAGATCGATTTCACACAGGACAGGATCCTGTCTATTTAACAGACAAGTTCACTTTCAGCAGCAGCACTAGCATCGCATGAGGGACCTCTCTGCACTGTGACACTGAGACAATGGCGATAGCAAAACAAGAACAAGATGTTTGCTTTTTATATGGCCAGGGACATGTGACTTTGGAAGTCAATCACAGAAGATCTTGTGTCATGACGTTGTGGATGATTTCTGCACCCTAATTGGCTGCTGGAATGTATACATGTAACGGGGGCCAGGGCTGTAGTCGTGGCTAATGGTGGCTGCTCTGGCGCACCCTGGCTCTCCGTCACATAAACACAATGTCCCTTATGTTGTGCACCTGGTAGTCCAGTTACTTGTAAATCACGGTTCACTCCGGGCTGCTGGGGCTTCCTTCTTTTAAGCACCACACAATAACAGTCAGCGTCCAAGTCCATTTCAACAAAACAGCTTTAGGGTATGTGCACACGTTGTGGATTCTGTTCCAGTTCCGCAGCGGATTTTGCCCTGCGGATCTGCAGCAGAACTGCAAGTGATGTACAGTACCATTCTAGTCAATGGAAATAGAAAAACGCAGTGCACATGCTGCGGATTTTTCCACGCAGGTTTGGTGCGGATTTAAAACTGCAGCATGTCACTGCTTTTGTGCAGATCTGCAGCGTTTTGAGACCTGCTCCATTATAGGAATCTGCAGGTCTCAAAAGACAGGGGAAATCTGCAGTAAATCTGCAGATAAAAAGGACAAAAAAGGATAAAAACTACATGGATTTTGACTAGCAGTTTCTGCCAAGAGATGCAGATTCTGTGCAGGAAATTCTGCAGACCAATCTGCAACGCGTGCACATACCCTTACTCAGCTTGTCCAGTTTAGTCACAGAAACAGCACAAGATTCTTCGCAGAATATCATCATTCCGTTCCCTGTACTGTCCCTTTCTCCTCCATGAATATCCACCGGATCTGCCGGGGCTGCAGCTTTCTGAGAGGACAGACTAACCCGCTTCAGGAGTTCCCCATCCGCTTCCCTCTCCGAAGGTGAAGTTGAAGGATAGTTCTTCCATTCCTTACCAGGCCGTAGGCCTCGGACGTTAAGGCCTCTTTCATACATCCGTTTTTTGCCGTCAGGCGCAATCCGGCACTTTTTGAAAAAAAACGGATCCGGTTATTTAAACCGCTGGATACGTTTTTTGTCATTGACTATCATTAGCGCCGGATGTCCTTGCGTTGCGTCCGTTTTTTGCCGAATCCGGCTGAAATGTACATTCCGGAGGCCGAACAAAACGGTCACTGCAACAGTTTTTTTTTCTGCCGCACCCGCCTGATAGTGCCTGAAGCGGCGCATCAGGCGGGCGCAAACAATACAAGTCTATGGTGCCGGATCAGTCTTTTGTGCAATCCGACAAAAGACTGATCCGGTTTCTGGAAACCAAGGTCTCTCTCTCTCCTCCATTCCAGACATGCGTACCTGCATTTTCTGGTTGAAAAGTTCACAGCGGATCCGGCTAAAAACCCGGATCCGTTGCATCAGCTTTTCACAAAATAAGCCGGATCCGTCTTTTGACATTTTAGACGGATTGTGCCTGACGGCGAAAAACGGATGTGTGAAAGAGGCCTAAGGGTGGTTCCCATGAAGTTAACTGCTACCATTGTTATGCTGCCCTGATATTCCTCCACTCCGGGTGACTGTCAGCTCCCAGGCCCTGGACTGTTGGGCCCCTTGGCTTAAACGTTTCTGGACAAGACTGTCCTGTCCTTGCCCCGGCTCACACTCTACTAACTAACTCCAGGAAGCTCCCCCAAAACTACTCTCTCTTAGCCCCTCTGTTATGTTTCGGTAGCTGAGGAGAGCAGGCAAAAAGGCAATACACCAGAGCAGTTGGAATCTATGAGATTGCAGTACCCTGACTAACCACCACAACTAGAGGCAGCCGTGGAGCGTTCCTACGTTGGTCCTAGACGCCTCGTCACAGCCTGAGAAACTAACTACACCTAAAGACAGAAACAGGAAAGCTATCTGCCCCGGAGCAGAACCCCAAAGATAATAGAAAGCCCCCAAACATGTAATGGCAGTTAGACAAGAGGAAATACTGACACAGAAAGAAAATAGTATGAGCAAACGCTGGGGCCCAAACTATCTAAATAGAAAATTATAGGAAGGGTACTTACTGCAATCCCAGAAAACCCTGAAAAGCACCAACTCTACTAATTTCAAAATCACCTGAGATCACACGACCTCTACCACCTAAATTAGTTCTCTGGTGTAACAAAATCAAAACAGCAGCCACTGAAAAAACTGGAAAAAGCAAAAGAACAAAACTCAGTGGCTGAACTAAACTGAGAGGGCAGAAGCCCCCAGAGGGGACCCTGAAGGCCCCCAAAGAAGTGCAGTACAAAATGCAAAAATATAGCACAAACACAAAAGAAGCAAAAGTCTTATCTGTAAGCAGGAGATGCAGAAACGACACAGCAGGCTACAAGGGAAACTGGAATGAAGGATTCAGACCAGAACAATTGATCACCGGCAACCCTGATGGGAAAATGACTCCCTTATATAAGACCAGTCAGTAACACCTGATTCCCAGTCCTCACAATCTTCACTAGCACCGCTTGTAAATGTGTAGCCCTGGTGGTAGGCACACGCAGTACCCTGGGGAGTGTATGGCGAGACGGCGGCTTAATGCTCAATATGCATTCATTCTACACACACTGGACACACCCTTGGGGTAGTGAAGTATACTCTAGGGAGTGGTCAAAGTAGTGGGTGTAGGGTGATTTTGAAAGGAGTCTAGTTCCTGTCTCCGGACAGAGAAGACGCATGAAGTAGAGCTTAGACCTCTGTGGAAAGAGGAGAGAGGAGTCTAGCCTGCTTCATAACCAGTTCAAATAGTGGAGTCCGGTATAGGTTTTGAAATATACCTTAGTCTGGTCAGAGCTGGATTATCTCTCAGCACACATTGAAGAAAGTAAGGAGTATCAGCACAGAAAGACTTCAGCGTTCCTGTCTAAGGACAGTATCAGGTACAGAGACGTGCTCCTGCCTGTGACAACTGAGCATCTGTGGCTGGCTTCATTGGAAGGAGAAAGATTGGAAGTGACTGCTCGACCCCTGGCTAGTGAGAATGTTTATGTTACCAGCGTGGACAAGGCGAAAGGCAAGTGGATTGTAGAATTGGTGCTACAGGATTGCTTAAGTCCAGCACCCTGTTTACCGGTCACTGGGGACCGAAGAGTCGCTGTTGTTTCAGGCACAGAGGCAGGAAAACCAGGAATCTACCGGACCCTAGGTCGCGGCAGACAAGCCCCATATAGTCGGTACGTAGCTGGGGTCAGGGGAGTGAAGACTTTGGCGTTCTGCAGGACAAACATAAGTATTCAGCTCCTTCACAGGAAGGCCCCTAACACTAAGCTGACTGGGCAGTTACAGCTAAGATTAGCTGGAATCATAGAGGGAACTACGCTTCAGGCTGGTTGTACTCGTTCATTGGAGTTAAAGGAGGCCCCTAACTTGTCCAGCTGCCGTCTCAAAATACACTCCCTTGGGATCAGCCCCCGGGACCTGCCTTATCATTCAGCAAGTAAAGGTATGGAAAGACATTGACTGTGTGAGACTGTGTTATTTACCGGCACCCGACTTCACCATCTTAACAGACTTTGAGGGAAGAGTCCCACCTGTAGGGGACCTGACATCTAGCTGCCTCACCATCCCCTCAGAGATCTACAGCAGCGCTGGTACCCATTACCAGAATACTACAGGTGGCGTCACGAACTGTATATAGTTATCCCCTGTAAATATCCCCCAACAACATACGCCAGACCGCCCGGGCCACAGACCGAGCCACAGCTACCTGTGACAAAATCCCCATAGACTTCTACGGGCTCGGCTCTGAGTACCCCATTGCCCTGGTAACCCACAATTGTGGTGGCGGGTCGACACAACTAAACTTGGCGTCACGAACAGGATACCAAACTCGCGAAATTGCGAGCCCTGCGTGCCTAAGGACTTGTTTTTGTAAAAAGGACTGTTTGCACTTTTGGCGCCAAAATCGCCATTTTTGTCGCCATATTCGCGCCCTCAGGCGCTGGAGAAGAAGGTGGGCGTACCTTCGTGGGCGTCTACCCCCTGTGGCGCGAAGAAAATGCCTGTCCTCTCAAAGTGCTATTATAACATGCGGTCCTGCCCTACAGCAAAGGAGGTCCGCCTCCTCTTCACCTTCCCTGCGAGGAGGAGGAGACGCAAATCCCACCTCCACGGAAGAGACCGGATGTCTCCACAGAAAGAAAGAATCTTCTGGAGCGTGATGGAGGCAGGACGTGTGGAGCCGAGCGGGGCAGCGGAGGAAGGCAGGCCCCGTGCCCCAGCCAAGCTGCCACCAACTCCGGAGTTATCCGTGATCCTGCACCTGCAACAGGCGTTGTTAGAGGTGCGGGAGGAGAACTCACGCCTAAAGAAGTTGTTCCAACCTGGCCTGGAGGAGATAGAGAGACGCCGCTGTAACCTGCAGAAATGGCGGATGACGAACACGGCGTCTCCTCCCCTCAACGAACCCCCACGATTCAAAGTACCGAAGAGTCTGCTGCCCAAGGCGGAGGAGCAACCGGAGGCTGCCCCGAAAGTACCGTTCCCGATCCCACTGGTGAAGCGGTGGATGCGGAGGAGGTTGAGGAGGTACAGCCAATCCCGGAACGCCCGCCCGGCCAGGAGGCCGCAGCAGATTATCAATCCCCGGCAGGGACACCGGAGGGGTCCTGTCCGTCACTACCAGATGTGGACTGGGACGAGATGGCGCGCCTGGATGACGTCGCCTACACCGCCCAGTGGGAGCAAGAATGGCGGAGTCGTGAGGAGACGAAGAGGCGCCAGCAGGAGGAAGCGCGGGAAATCAAGAAGAACCGCCAGCGACAGTTTGCCGAGCTGATTGCTGATAAGGAGACTGTCCGTCGCGACAAAGGTACCTTACGGGAACCGCGGCGGCAGGGGTGTGTGACTGAGTTCCAGCTCCGGAAGGGCTGGGGCTTTATTCGTGAACCGGGCCTCTACCCAGCGGTCTTCGTCAGCAGGCGTGACGTGGAATCTCACCTGCCACAAGGCCATCCCGGGAGGGACTTAGTGAACGGCGACATAGTCACCTATACGCGGCATTGGGGAATGAAGGGGTGGTATGCCCTGAACGTCGCCATCGTCCGCGACCCCGTCCCAGACGCAGGTATCGTCACCATTACCGCAGCGTCCCCGTATCCAGCTTCAGCAGCATCCGGCCGTGCCCCAGTATCGCCCCCGTCAAAATCATCGCAACATGCGACCCAAAGTCTATCGCAAGTGAAAGCCACTTCCATATCGCCAGATGCGACCCAGTCTAGATCGCAAACCCTGACGCGGTCTATATCATTGACAGTAATTGAGACGCAATCGGTGTCGTGTGAAGAAAGTGTACCGGTTGCGCCCCTAGAGGTTCAAACCAGAGATGTCGCAACCCAAACCCTGATCGCAGCACATGACTTGCTGGTCTTAGGATCTAGGGCCCATTGCGTTGTTCCAGCCCCCGGGGTGGAAAGCGTACTATTTGTTGAATAAATATATAGAAAGAATTGGTAAGGTCCATAAAGGATCTACCATCAGTCAAAGTTTGAAAAATGTTTATAAAGTTTTTGCACAAGTTTATATATAATGTATATATATATAGTCCTAATTATAGAATGCCCGGCTGGGTAAATGGTGAAAAGAACCATAAAAAGTTATTGCACTTTATCATAATGTGATTTGATATATGCCTTTGGTTTACAATGGACTCGTAGGTTGAGGACTGAGACAGCCTAAAAACTTTCTTGTACATAGTTGCGCTCCGGCGCCCTATCTTGGTTTTACATAAGCCATACATATCTACCTCTGAAAAACAAAACCCGTGTGGTGTGGCACTGAGTGAGGTCTGCACTTGGATGTCCTGCAGCCCACCCAGGACCCACGTTGAAGGTTTGGTGCGGGTCCTTCACAAGTATCTTGTAAATTTATTTATTGAAAATGACATTTGATACTATTTGTATTAAAGTTTGTAACGTTCAAAGTATTCTTACCTCCCGGATGGGAAGATGTTATTGTTCCAAATGTTATTGCATAAACAAAATTTTTCTGTCTTTTGTATTTCACAGCCCGGGAGTGCTGTCATTTACCATGGGGGAATGTGTAGCCCTGGTGGTAGGCACACGCAGTACCCTGGGGAGTGTATGGCGAGACGGCGGCTTAATGCTCAATATGCATTCATTCTACACACACTGGACACACCCTTGGGGTAGTGAAGTATACTCTAGGGAGTGGTCAAAGTAGTGGGTGTAGGGTGATTTTGAAAGGAGTCTAGTTCCTGTCTCCGGACAGAGAAGACGCATGAAGTAGAGCTTAGACCTCTGTGGAAAGAGGAGAGAGGAGTCTAGCCTGCTTCATAACCAGTTCAAATAGTGGAGTCCGGTATAGGTTTTGAAATATACCTTAGTCTGGTCAGAGCTGGATTATCTCTCAGCACACATTGAAGAAAGTAAGGAGTATCAGCACAGAAAGACTTCAGCGTTCCTGTCTAAGGACAGTATCAGGTACAGAGACGTGCTCCTGCCTGTGACAACTGAGCATCTGTGGCTGGCTTCATTGGAAGGAGAAAGATTGGAAGTGACTGCTCGACCCCTGGCTAGTGAGAATGTTTATGTTACCAGCGTGGACAAGGCGAAAGGCAAGTGGATTGTAGAATTGGTGCTACAGGATTGCTTAAGTCCAGCACCCTGTTTACCGGTCACTGGGGACCGAAGAGTCGCTGTTGTTTCAGGCACAGAGGCAGGAAAACCAGGAATCTACCGGACCCTAGGTCGCGGCAGACAAGCCCCATATAGTCGGTACGTAGCTGGGGTCAGGGGGAGTGAAGACTTTGGCGTTCTGCAGGACAAACATAAGTATTCAGCTCCTTCACAGGAAGGCCCCTAACACTAAGCTGACTGGGCAGTTACAGCTAAGATTAGCTGGAATCATAGAGGGAACTACGCTTCAGGCTGGTTGTACTCGTTCATTGGAGTTAAAGGAGGCCCCTAACTTGTCCAGCTGCCGTCTCAAAATACACTCCCTTGGGATCAGCCCCCCGGGACCTGCCTTATCATTCAGCAAGTAAAGGTATGGAAAGACATTGACTGTGTGAGACTGTGTTATTTACCGGCACCCGACTTCACCATCTTAACAGACTTTGAGGGAAGAGTCCCACCTGTAGGGGACCTGACATCTAGCTGCCTCACCATCCCCTCAGAGATCTACAGCAGCGCTGGTACCCATTACCAGAATACTACAGGTGGCGTCACGAACTGTATATAGTTATCCCCTGTAAATATCCCCCAACAACATACGCCAGACCGCCCGGGCCACAGACCGAGCCACAGCTACCTGTGACAAAATCCCCATAGACTTCTACGGGCTCGGCTCTGAGTACCCCATTGCCCTGGTAACCCACAATTGTGGTGGCGGGTCGACACATAACCACCAGAGGGAGCCTCTGCTCAGAACTCATCTCAAACCCATTCACAACAGTACCCCCCCCTTGAGGAGGGGTCACCGAACCCTCATTTGAGCAACCAGGTCAGTCAGGATGAGTTCTATGATACTCACGGATAAGTCTCCTAGCATGGATGTCCGAAGCAAACACCCAAGAATTGTCTTCCTGACCATAACCTCTCCATTTAACCAAATACTGGAGTTTCCGTCTAGGAAAACGAGAATCCAATATTTTCTCAACCACATACTCCAGATTGCCCTCAACCAAAACAGGGTCAGGAGGCACAGCAGCAGGAACCACTGGCTCAACAAACCTCTTCAACAAGGACTTGTGGAACACGTTATGGATCTTAAATGTCCCTGGAAGAAGCAAACGAAAAGAAACAGGATTAATAATCTCCATGATCTTATAAGGTCCAATGAACCTAGGCTTAAATTTAGGAGATGCTATCTCATAGGAATATTCTTTGAGGACAACCAGACCAAGTCCCCCACTTTAAACCGAGGACCATCAGTCCTATGCCGGTTAGCAAACCGCTGGGCCTTCTCCTGAGAGAGGGACAACCTCTCCACTACCTGGTCCCAAATCTGTTGCATACGCTCCACAACAGAGTCAACACCTGGACAGACAGAAGCCTCCGTCTGTCCTGAAGAAAATCGAGGGTGAAACCCAGAATTACAGAAAAACGGAGACATCAAAGTGGCAGAGCTAGCCCTATTATTAAGAGCAAACTCAGCCAAAGGCAAAAAAGAGACCCAGTCATCCTGATCAGCAGACACAAAGCATCTTAGATAAGTCTCCAATGTCTGGTTTGTTCTCTCAGTTTGACCATTGGTCTGAGGATGAAATGCCGAGGAGAAAGACAATTGAACACCCAGTTTAGAACAAAAAGAACAAAAAGTCCTCCAAAATCTGGAAACAAACTGGACTCCTCTGTCAGACACAATGTTCTCAGGAATGCCGTGTAAACGAACCACGTGCTGAAGGAACAACGGCACCAATTCAGAGGAGGAAGGCAACTTAGGTAATGGCACAAGATGTATCATTTTGGAAAATCTATCACAAATTACCCAGATGGTGGTCATTCTCTGAGAAACAGGAAGATCGGAAATGAAATCCATAGAGATATGGGTCCATGGTCTCTTGGGCACAGGCAATGGCATCAACAAACCACTAGAGCGAGAGCAAGGCTTGGAGCGAGAGCAAGTCCCGCAGGACTGCACAAATTCCCTGACATCACGAGACAAGGTAGGCCACCAAAAGGACCGACTAACCAAGTCTCTGGTACCAAAAATTCCGGGATGCCCAGCCAATGCGGAACAATGAATCTCAGACATCACACTCTTTTTCCATTGGTCCGGGACAAACAATTTTCCAACAGGGCAGCGCTCGGGCCTATCCTCCTGACACCCCTCCAGAGCAAGTCTCAAATTGGGCGAGATGGCGGAAAGAACTACACCCTCTTTCAAAATAACAGAAGGATCAGATAACTCAGGAGAGTCCGCAAGGAAACTCCTCGAGAGGGCATCCGCCTTAACATTCTTAGTGCCAGGAAGAAAGGAAACCACAAAATTAAAACGTGTGAAAAACAAGGCCCACCTGGCCTGTCTAGGATTGAGTCGCTTGGCAGATTCCAGATAGACCAGATTCTTATGGTCCGTAAGGACCACCACCTGATGTTTGGCTCCCTCCAGCCAATGTCTCCACTCTTCAAAAGCCCACTTCATGGCCAACAACTCCCGATTACCCACGTCATAATTACGTTCAGTAGGAGAAAATTTTCGAGAGAAAAAGGCACAAGGGTTACTTTTAGAGGTCTCTGGATCTTTTTGGGACAAAACGGCACCTGCCCCAATTTCAGAGGCATCAACCTCCACCTGAAATGGCAGAGAAACATCAGGCTGCCGTAGAACAGGAGCAGAAGTGAATCTCTGCTTAAGTTCCTGAAATGCAGAGACTGCCTCAGGAGGCCAATTCACCACATCAGAACCCTTTCTGGTCAAATCAGTTAATGGTTTAACAATAACCGAGAAATTACCAATAAATTTACGATAAAAATTGGCAAAACCCAAAAATCTCTGAAGAGCCTTTAATGAAGTAGGTTGGACCCAATCACAGATGGCCTGAACCTTGACCGGGTCCATTTCAATAACAGATGGGGACAAAATGAATCCCAGAAATGAGATCCTCTGTACGCCAAAAAGACACTTTGATCCCTT
>JARQOD010011126.1:0-24639 GCA_033576555.1 Oophaga sylvatica
GTGGTTGCATGAGTGCTGAAATTTTAAAATATTCAAGGGAAATCCCCACATCTATGAAATAGGGTTTTTTCCAAAAAAAAAGGATGTTGTTAACTAAAAAAAGGTCCTTTCCCCGTTTCACTTTGACATAAATAGTAACACTAAGTAATTTCCGATATCTTTGTACTTAAATGTACACCTAAGTAATGCCCCACCATGCCTGTATTTCACTTTAAAATTTTTAAAAAAATGCCCCAAAAAAAAAAAAATTCTAAGTAAGGGCCCCCCTAGCAGGGTTTTAAGGCCCCGGTTTGAAAAAAGACTTTTTTTTACATACTTTTATTTTATACGATCCTGCTAGAGTGAAAAAACTTCTTATATATTTACTTGTATTAAAATTTTCCCCCCTTTTTAATACACAAAAAATTTGGTACGTTAATGGTCTAAAAAAGGGGTTGTTAAAAAATTTTGGGGAAATAGTTTTTTTTTAATTTTAAGGATAGCAAAACACAATAGACTTGCACACACCCAACTTTTAAAAAACCACTATGGGGATGAACGTCGGGACATTTTTTTTAAAAAAAAAGGGGCCCTTTTCCTATGCCTTTTTTTCTCCATGAAACAATCATTTTTTTAAAACCCGGGGGTTAAAATAAGTGCTATCGGAAAAACCTGTTAGAAAAGGGCTTAAAAAGGGGGGCCCCCAAGAGCATTCAGGTATTTTTAAAAATCTTGTTTTTTTTTTATATTGAAAACATTTTAAAAAATTGGGGGATAAAAAAGGGGGGCCCCCAAGCAGCATTCAGGTATGATCTCACTCTATGTCTTGCTTTTTTTTTATCCTCAAGGGGGTGCAATTGCTTATTCCCCGCACAGTTGTTTTGGAGCTCTCCCACTTGCTTTGGTAACTCTTTTTTTTGCAGCTGTGATGGGAATTACTTTTTATATCCTGATTCATTGAGATATTTAAAAAAAATTTTATTTTTTGTGCTTTATTCTGCCTAGGGGGGATATTTTTGATTCTTAGATTCTTATACGGAAAAATATATGGGGGGTTTTGGGAAAAATCCCCTTTTAGTAAGTATTGGAGAAGTTTTTTGCTGAAAAACCCCGCGAATGAAAAATTTTTGGGGAAAAATTTCCCTTTCTGAGAAAAAAACAAATTTAAAAACACAAACTACTTCGGGGTTTGGGAAAATACATAAAAATTGCGCTTGTCTAAGAGAACACATAATCGGATGAAACGCCATTTGTAGAGTCGTTTTGGTGTACAATTGTTCAATATCTTTTTTGGTTTTCAAATTTTTTAATCTTAAAAAATTCTTTGAGTGTATTTATTACAATAAAATCTTGTAATTTGGGTTTTTAAAAATACCGTGTCATTGCTTTTTTAAAATACAAAAAAACCCATTTTGTAAATTGTAAAAGGGGGATAACAGGGGCTATACACAACACACAAAGCCTTAGATCACCCCCCCCTTTTTAATTAGCGCATAATTCCAAATGTTTTTTAAGGGATACCAAATTAAATGCCTTTGCAGCTTTATTTTTAAAAATTATATCCGGAAATTTCTAAAAAAAACACATTTTAGCGTTGATACATTATCCCCACAGAAATGCTTACATGCTTTTTATCTCATAATGAACCCGCCTTGACTTTCCCCAACAAAAAGTGGTTTTGGGGAAAATTTTTCTGGTTGACTTAAAAAAGCTCATATCAGACACACAGAAAAAAAAATTTACACAATTTAAGGTAAAAAAACCCAATAATTTTAAAGCGCACCTTCTCTCATTGTTTTAAAAAGGTCATAACCAATACGGGCTATTTGTATAGGGGGGTTTTTTAGAAATTAAATTCCCTAAATCAAACCTTCACTAAATTCCCGACAATTCAGTCAACACTCCCGGTGGGGGAACACAAACACTATCCCCAGTCCCCCAAAAATTTTTAGACTAAGAGCAGGGTTTCGACCGAGAATGAATCAGGAAAATCGCTTTCAGACTTAAAATTTTTCCTAAAAAAAAAGGTGCTATTAGGGGGGCCATCTCCAGAAAACACTGAACTTTATTCACGTACAAAATTAAAAACCCAAAAATATTGGGGGGGGGGAAAAGGGCCGGGGTTGAGGGGAAATAGTTTATGCTGAAAAGTCCATATATGTCCCCTTTTTCGCTTGATCATCCTAATTGGTCCTTTTAAAAATTTTTTTAAGTCCCCCTTTTAGTGTTTTCATCCCCATTTCGTTTCTTTAAAAAAAGATTCTATTGTTCTTGTGTATATGTGTTTCCTCAAAATTTTTCCAAAAAAGGGGGGGGGCATTTTAGTGGGCCAGTTTTAAATTTTGTGTTTTAAAAAAGTATAGGGCACAAGATGGGGACAAACCCCAATACTAAAAATTTTCTTTTTTTTTTTTAAGGAAAAAATTCGTTTTTAAAAAACAAAATAACCCCATGAATATAAAAGTATGTAAAAAATTATATTTTACCTTGAAAACCCCCCCAACACAAGTTTTCCCCTTAAAAATATGCAGCCTTCGAGACTGTCCATGGGGTGGGGACGGGGGGAAAGGATTTCTTCGCGGGGCTTTTTTGAAACCCGGCCCCCCTTTTTGGGGCCCCCCCCAAACAACCAAAATCCCTACCAAAACCTGCAATGGAGTTCTCCCATTTCCCCCAAAAAAATTTTCCCTTTTTTCCCCCTTTGTTTTTCTTTTAAGGGGGGGTTTTTTGGGGGTTTTTCCTGTGGAATACATTTCTCCTATCACCCTTATCGTGTCAAAATATAATAGGGACCCCAATTTCCCAAAAGAAAAAAGTACCTGAGGGGGCGGCTGCTTGGTCACGCTTTCCTATACATAATTCGCACAACATTTGAATTATCAACCCCAGCCCCAAAACCCCCGTTACCAAAACGGGGTTTTTGGAAAATTTTTTAAAATCCCCCCCCAACCATCTTAAAAAAAGAGGATTACTTCTGCATTGGGTTTTATTTCCTGAGCCGATTTTTTTAAAAACTGTAAGGGGGCCCCTTTAAAAATTTTCCCCCGGGCCCAGAAAATTTGGAAAAGGGGAAAATAAGTACAAAAATTTTCCCCCCTTTATCCCCGAAAAAACTTTTTAGCTAGGGAAAAAGTCAATGGCCAATCATTTTTTTGATTTAAATCTTTTGTTTTGGGGGCCCTTTTTAAAAAAAACCCTGGGGAAAAATTTGACTAAAAAATTTATATTGATAAAAATTTTCTCGGGAGTATATATATTTTACCCCAAAAAAATGTAATTGATTTTGCCCCCAGTTGGGGGGAGACGGGGAAAAGTCGGATTTTGAAATTTTAGCTTTGTATTCGTCTGGGACCCCCCCAGGGGAAAAACCCATGGGGTCCTATAAACTTTGGGTCTCAGCAAAACCCCGGGTGCAGCTGACCCCCAAAAACCCTTTTTTTTTGGAAAATCAGTGGGGCATATTTCGGGAAACCAGACCTTTTCCCCCTCTTTTAAGACTACCCCTCTCCAGGCTGCAGGGTGTGACTCCCGGATCCTGGGGTTGGATTGGAAAAAAGAAATGAAAACATTTTCATTACTTTCTTTAGTCTTTTTTTCAAATCCCTTTTCATATGAACTTAATACATGTTATTTTTTCCAAAGCTTGGGGGGAAAAAAAAAATCCCCAAAAATAGGCCCCCTTTGCCAAATAGTACTTTATACGGGGAAAGTCCGTTTTTTTTTTTGGAGTGTTTCCTTGATATTTGGGCTAATGGGAAAAATTCAGGCCAAGATTTTTCCCTTTTTTAGCCCGGCTTTTAGATTTTTTTTAAAAAAAAGTCCCAATTTTTCCTTCTACTTTTCCACTGCTTTGTGGATAATAGGGGGGGGGGAAAAATTGTTGGGAAATTTCCCCGAGCTGTCAAGACCCTTTATTCTTTTTTTCACCGTAAAAATTTACCCTTTCTGCATCACGCTCATTACAGCATTTTTGGGGGTGGGGGGTTGGCCCTGAAAAAATTGGGGCGCCGCGGGAAATTGTTTGGAAGGGATCGGCGCTCCCTTCCCCCCACCCCATTGCTGCTTTAGACAGACCTTCTTTTCCACTTTTTTACTTCCCCGGGCGCACCTGAGCCCATCGGGCAAAGGATCCCCACACAAAGGGATTTTTGGAGCCTTACCGGTCATCGTTCCCCTTGGGTGGTCTACGGCCTGTTTTTGCTCTGCATCGGCCATTGCGTTTCCTTTCCAGATAGTGCTTTGGGATGTGTTTTAACTTTTAGCACTACTTTTTTGGTAATTGTAATGCTAAATTTAAAAGCTGGTGGGGTCACTTTTTAAGGGGATGCCTGCTGCTCGGAATCCTCAGACCCCCAAATTGGCCCAAATCAACTATACCGAATGGTACTAGAATTTGTGAGTTAACAATTCAAACCCATATTTAAAGGCCCGGTCAACCCCTTAAATTCAGCCTCCGGGGCCACTGAATGGAGAGGGGTTTGCTTTGATTATGCATTCAGGGAGCGATGGAACCTGGTGGAAGGGTACCTAGTCATCTGGTACGAGTTCTAAAAAAGATTTAAAAATCAAATTCGTCTTTAGTTTTAAAAATGGGGTGGGGCCTGCTTTTTTTCCGTCCATAAGCTGAACACATAGAGGAATCTCCTCTTTGGATCTTCTTTGTCATACCCACCTGACCTCCCCCCCCGATCCGAGAGAGGGAAAAAATTGGAGGATTAAGTTGGTACATCCTGCAAAGAAACTTTTTTGGGGGATTAAAAGTGCACATTGCAACAAAATGCGGGCTAAAAATGCCGACTGCACCTTTCATAGGTTATACTCATGAGGTTAATCTTCAGTGGAAATCAAGAACGATACTGAAAGTTCAAAGCAAAAATCCCCCAGCAGACTGCCCTAACAGGCGGAGCACTCTAGCCCGCACTAGTCTTCACTGAAAAGGCCCTGGCCTTTTTTTGTCACCCTGAAAAAGATCAAACCCCTCCGCTGTCCCCCTTTTTCTGGGATACAGGGGAATGGAGTTCATTTTTTGGGATTTTCCAGCGCTGGGGGTGCCCAATCCGTTTTGAGAGAAAAATAAAAACCGTTTACCCCTTAGGGTTAGTTTAAAAAGCACAATGGGATACTCTAAGAGGCTGATAGGCTGACACGCATGAATCCACGCCCCCATGAAAATCATCCAAGAAATTCCTAAGAGCAGCAACATTAAAAGGAAAGGAAAGTTCGTACAGCTTCTTTGCGAGCGGGGCAGATGTCGCCCCCCAGGTAAGCAAGCCCAAAAAGATAATAAATTTCAAATTGACTTTTTCTTTTAAAACTTACAACCCTTTTGGACAAAAAAACATAATAAATTGTTTAAACACATGTTTCCGGGGGGGCCCCAAACTTTTAAAAATAAAAATTAAAAAAAAACATTGGCAAAATCAAAAAAATTAAATAAGCAGATCCTGGGAATCGGAACAAAAGTTTTTTATATTTACCCCAAACATAGAGGTTAAATCTCAAGCCGAAGGGGAAGCTGGAGTTTTTTTTTTTTTTTTTCGTTAAGGCTTGATAAGAACCTAGCGCAGGCCTCTGCCGAAGGGGGGCTGGGTTTTAACATACTTGCTCCCATTTCTGCATCTCTGAGCAATACTTTTTCTTGAGCAAACTAAGAAGATACTGTCTCTGTTGGGGCAGAATTGCACCTGGCTTTAATTTGACCATGACTGGCTGCACCCTTAATCTGCCACATCGTTTTATCTGAAGCCCAGAAATCATGCGGTATCACACTTCTAACATTGAGGAAAATTCATTTATGTCCTCTATACTAGCAAGTTAAGCGACATGATTTTACAAAGAGTGCTCGGTTCAGTCCTGGGTCATAGTGACAGTTCCAAAACCGATGATACCAATATGTGCTTGCAATTGTGACAACACATCACTTTCCTGAAAGATTACATTGACCCCGTGGTGATACCATTAACTGTGTGTGTACATGGTTCCTTGAATTTGAGGGAATCTTTTTAGTGACGGGGGGGCGGGGAAAAGTTGTAAGGGAGTTGCTATAACTTTGTGGGAGAAATCATTTTTCCCCAAATGGCCAGTCCTTTTTCTGTAACTACTGAATTGTCTGCCCCGTGTCCCTTGGAACTCAACCTCTTGTCCCCCTGGTAGGTTCACCTGTACTGTGCAATTAGGAGGGGGGGTTAAGGAGACAAGGGGTTCATGTGCAATACCTCTTTTTGTCACTAAATCATGTTGTGCCCCCTGTGCTATTCTGGCTAGATCCCTGTTTTAATGATCTCTACCGGTCAAATTACTTTCATTTTTTCCTTGTAAATTCTTTTTTTTTTTATGCCATTCATATTAAACTTGCCAGAATTTTCACTGTTTTTTTGAAAAACCCATTTCCCCCCAAGTTTTTTTAGAGTCCAGAAATAATCTTTTGGCTCTTTCCTGAACTCTGTCTTCTGTGTAATTCCTTTCTCTCCCTGTCTATTTGTTCTCAATACTTGACCTTCGATTCTTACTTTACTAGTCTATTCCAAAAACATATTAAAACAAAATTGAAAACTGTGCACTTTTTCCTGTGCATCCTCACGAATACCCGAGGAGGGGTCAAACCACTGCGTAGTTTGTGTGTCCCCCCTCCATCAGCCTGCAGGTTGCTTATCTGTAGAATGCCTTGGTGTACAGCAAAATACCATCTCGCTGCTGCCAGCACTTATCTCTGCTTGCTGTCACGACTTCTGCATTCTTAGATCAGTTCCTACAATATACCACTTGTATATCTCATTTATCAATCTATTGTATCTAGCTTCATCTGCCAATTTTCCCTTTTCTGTTTTCTATCCCACATCTAACCAATCATAACAGTTTTCATTCCCTGGGCGGGTGACATAGAGATAAAATGTCCCTTTTCCCTAAGTTTAATATATTGATCCCTTGAAATCATTCCTATCACAGTTGAAAAATTTGATAGAAATCGAACTTAAAGATAACCACAGGGGTTGTAGTATTAACCCAGAAGGTGGGCATACTGGCACTACTGGAGATCAGGATATAGCTCAAAAGGATATGTATATCAGAAACTTCATGACTGCTGATTAATCTTGTCCTTCTTGCAATGGGAGGCGTGAATCCAGGTGCTCTTGCCCTCGAGCTTCGGGCAGTAGGGGTGGTCAGGACCACAGTGTAGGGACCCTCAAATCTGGGCTGGAGACAGTCTCTTCCCATAAATTTTTTTTTTTTTTTTTTTTTTATATATAAATATAAGGTCATCAGGCGAGAAATCGTGCACCGTGTCACCTGTAAATTCTGGGAGAGAAGCAGACACTGCAGAGTGGGTGTTAGTTAACTCTTTAGACAAAGCAATCACAAATTTACTACTTTATCATTGGTTTCAAATAATTCCTGGTGCCTAATGTCTTCTGTTTTTAACATACCAGCATGATGGAGTATTGAATGTATAGTGGCCCGAAGGGTGGCCCGTGACTCATTTGAGTTTAAAGGATCATGGACTGGACCTACTGCATGGATGATGATATCAGCGGGAAGGTCCCCTTGCATGGGTTGTCAGAGTCTGTCCAGGTGGCAAAGGGTCATAAGTGTGTATAGAGCCATGCATTCTGCAGTGACGATGGGACCACCTGCTTGGCTATTAATAGAGCCAGACCCCTTTATTGGAGCAGTTGGAGTTGGCAGGACTAACTATAGCACCAACCGATGTGTCAGGATATCACCGTACCCTATGGATAATGTCACTGGATTTCCTTTTGCGGTCTGTGTAATGCTGTGAATGGCAGGGATACCAGTTTTCAAGTACACCGGGAGCTGGGGGCCTGACCGGGGTTTCCGTGAATCTTACAGAACGACTGTCCTCTCTGAGGATTTGTGAAGGAGAGGAAGGTGCCTTATCTCTGAAGTAGGGGTGGAATAGCCCTAGGACCAGGGGTTGACAATGATGGTGGGGGAATGGAGGAGGGAAGAAAAGATACTGGTGCTGCTGGGGATAGTGGTGGCTGTTGAGGGCCCACCCCTCTTCTATCTCCTGATCCTCCTCCCCTTCATTAGATCCCATAATATCATGGCGGCGGCTTCTGATCATTGTTTGAAAAACTGAAGATTCATGCATTGCAGCAATGGCCGGGTTGGGGTGTGGAAAGGGAACAATGGTGTTGCATCTGGTGCCATATTGGGAGCTGTGGCCTGCACAGGTGCGGGCGGGGGCTGGTAGTAGGCCCTGGTTGGTATCAGCAAGGGATATAGGCCTGACTGGGTGTGCTTGGGTGTCCCAAGATGGCCGCCGGAGGAGATGGGGTGTTGGCCATTTCGGGTGTATTAAGATGGCCACTGGGTTTACCAAAATGGCCGCTGGGTGTGGGAGGGGCGATGGGCTGGGCATTACACCAGGGGCGACCCGCCCCACAAACACGGCAGGTCTCCGCCCAGGGCGGATTCTGTTCACCACACACGACAGGTCCAACCTCCCTTTGTTCTAAGATCGGCACCATTATAGGGCGGTGGCCGAGGGCTTGGAGCGGCCATTTTAGTTACATCAACAAGATCATATGCAGAGCATTTTACATATCCAAACAAAGGCTCAGCACCTTCTAAATCTCCTGCTCCATTTACTTCCTTCCAGTCTTCAATTTTTAAATTATTTGCTACTCTGAAATGTGCCTGAGCCTGATGCAGAGTCCCTCATCACCCAACTTTCCTTTCTTCTATGCTACATAATCCTTCTACACTGAAGGCTGAAATCTGCCCATAGTAGGCAAATCCATCATCTTATACAAACTCCTCATTTTCTTAACAGCCTTTTTGCCTCCACGTGATTCCACCAATTTAACCACTCCCAAAGCACCACCCTCTAACTTGTGAGGTCTCTCAGATTTAAACAGACGCATCATGATTTAACAGAGTGAAATGATCTGTCGCGACTCAGACCACCGGTGCCACTTGCAGGTCACCACCCGTCAATACAGAGTCCCCGCTCCATGTGTTGACAAGACAAAAAGTCCCTGCTCAATTTGTCCCTTCCCTAACTGTGGGTGATAACTTTACAGCACAGTCCACCGTAACACTCTACACAGTACAGAGTCCCCGCTCCATGCACTGACACTGGGGCTTCTCCTAATGAGACTCCCCGTGTTGGACAAAGAGCCCCTGCTCCATTTGTCACTTCTCAGAGAAGAGCCCCGGCTCCATTCGTCACTGATTAGACTATCATGTGCGTCTTCTACCCCACTCAACACTTCAAGAATCTAAAATTTGTCCCAACTTTATTCTAACAGTCACGGGAGGCAATTATCTACATAAAGGTACAGTGACCGGAGGAGGAGGAACGTGGTGTTTCCACTCAAGCACGTGCAGGCATGCAACGTCACTCGGTCACACTTGCTGGTTCGTGGCGTGGGATTGCCCTTGGTCTCACCACTCAACCAGTCACCCCTCCAGACCCAAATGGACAATACGACAGGACAAACAGTGACTGACACACAGGCAAGTGGGACGCATATAAAGTATATGATCCCAACTTACCATGTTCAACGGAGGCTGCAGTCCTCGCACTCAGTCACCGCGAGCACCACCGCAAAGTCCTCGGGACGGGTCCGGACGGGCGGCAATCCACGGCCCCACGTGTTAGGCGCCAATTGTCGGGGTCGTAACGACAAACCACTCATCCTCCAGTCACTCCAAATTAGACTAAGAGCACGGGTCGACCGAGAATGAATCAGGCAATACGCTGGTTCAGACTTCAGAACGTGCCCTAAAGAAAATGGTGCTATTAGGCGGCCATCTCCAGTAAGCACTGAACTTTTATTCACGTACATAAGATTACATACACAGAATATTGGGGTGGAGTAAAGGCGGGATTGAGGAGAAAGAGATATGCTGAATCATGTCCATATATGTACACATTCAGCATCTGATCATCCCAATTGGTCCTTAGATCTTCTTCTAAGTCCTCCTTGATCGTGTTGTCATCCTCAGTTTCGTTTCTTGAAGAAAGATTCTATTGTTCTTGTGTATCATGTGTTTCCTCAATTCTCCAAAGGTGGGGGAAATTTTAGTGGATCCAGTTCAATTTAGTGTAATACAGTGATAGGACACAAGATGGAGACAAACACCAGCAGATACTAACATTATCTTATTATTCTTTTAAGGAAAACTTCGTGTTTATAAAATACATATACACTATGAATATAAAAGTATAGTAGAAAATTATATTTTTACCTTGACAACACTGTTGTACTACATTTCTATGTGCCAGTAAAGATGTATATCTATGTACCATGTTAGTTAGTAAATAGAAAAATATGCTCCTCTCAATACAACCCAAGCCTTAGATACACAGCTTGGTAATAGCTTACCGATCTGTAACAAAGTCTGTATTTCACTAAACTCAGAAACTAGTCTGGAAATTCCTAACTCCATGTCATTACATTCTTCCCAGTACTGATATAAGTGTAGATACACTGCCAAGCTAAAAATATATATACTGAATAAAACTATAAGATGAGCGTCATAATTCCATGGAAATTCCTAACTCCATGTCATTACATTCTTCCAGTACTGTGACAATTCATGTCAACACTGTTGTACTACATTTCTATGTGCCAGTAAAGATGTATATCTATGTACCATGTTAGTTAGTAAATAGAAAAATATGCTCCTCTCAATACAACCCAAGCCTTAGATACACAGCTTGGTAATAGCTTACCGATCTGTAACAAAAGTCTGTATTTCACTAGAACTCCTTATACATTTACTGGGTCCTTAAAAGTTTCTCCCCAACAAAAAAGATCAAGATTCGCTCTTTAATTCACTAAAACAACACAGACTAATCAAATCCACGGGATAAAATATCAATAGAGACGAATAAATCACTTTGATTGAAATTCACAAATCCAGCAGCTCAGATTTCACAGCCTGAGCAATTTGAAATTCACAAATCCAGCAGCTCAGATTTCCAAGCCTGAGCAAAGTCCAGGAGATGGATTAAATGATAGGGGGCGTGTCGACCTGTCAGATTTGAGTTTGACGAATACTATACCTCCTATACTACTGACGTGATTCTTTCAGCCACTGCTGGTAAAGGCGTTTCTATGGGAAATCGTGGAAGAATGTTAGGATGATAACCTAGATTGGAGTAAAAAGGAGACTGCTTAGTGGAGGCGCTCTGAGAGTTGTTATAAGAGAACTCAGCCAATGGAAGTAGATCCACCCAATCATCCTGTAGGTGGCAGATAAAGCAGCGGAGATACTGCTCCAGGGTTTGATTGGTTCGTTCGGTCTGTCCATTAGTCTGGGGATGAAAAGCAGAAGAAAGGTTTACTTTAATGTCCAATGCTGCACAGAAATTTTGCCAAAACCTTGAAGTGAATTGCACCCCTCGATCCGAAATAACCTATCAGGTACTCCATGTAAGCGAAACACATCTTTAATCATCAAATCTGATGTCTGTTTTGCAGTGGGTAAGCCGACACAAGGGATAAAATGAGCTGCCTTTGTTAGACGGTCAACCACCACTAGAATGGTGTTCTTCCCTTGAGAGGTTGGTAACTCCACAATGAAGTCCATAGAAATGGATCCCCACGGGCGGGACGGGGTGGGAAGAGGTTGTAACAGACCAGTTGGTGAGGAGCAAGGTGTTTTGCATCTTGCACAGACTTCACATGAAGTGACATAATTTAAAACATCCTTCCTGCAAGTGGGCCACCAAAAAAAACGAGAAAGAAATTCCTGTGTCTTTAGAATTCCTCTATGCCAGCTATCTTGGAATCGTGAATGAGTTGCAATACTCTCAATCTGACTGTTTCAGGAATATACAGACGTTGTCCCAGAATCCACACACCATTTTTAAAGACAAGACTTACGTCCCTTGGGGTTGTGCCAACAAGAAATCCGCATGGTATGCTTCCTTGATGTCCTTAAGTAGGTCTTGATTATGAATCACTCCCAAGAATCTAGAGTCAGGAAGAATAGTCTTAGGAGGAGCAAGTGGACGGGTCTCTGCTGAATGAATCCTAGAGAGTGCATCAGCCTTTCCATTGCGTGATCCTGGTCTATAAGAAATGACAAAATTAAATTGGTTTAAGAAAAGATTCCAGCGAGCCTGGCGAGGAGTCAGGCATTTAGCCGACCTGATAAATTCAAGGTTACGATGGTCTGTCAGGACGACTATTTGCTGTGCAGCTCCCTGAAGAAGGTGTCTCCATTCTTTGAAGGCGGCAATAATGGCCAACAACTCTCTATTGCCACACATCGTAGTTCCTCTCAGCCGAACACAACTGCTGGGAAAAGAAGGCACAGGGATGCAAGAAATTCTTCTCACCTGTTCTCTGAGAGAGTATAGCTCCAACAGCACAGTCTGAAGCATCCACCTCTATTATGAAGGCAAGTTCGGGATTGGGATGTACCAAGATAGGTGCGGTGGTAAATTTATCTTTCAGACGGGAAAATGCTTCCTGGGCTTGGGGAGTCCAGGAGAACCTAGACTCTTTCCGGGTAAGTTGGGTGATAGGTGACACTACCTCAGAGAAATTCTAATGAAACGTCTATAGAAGTTGGCAAACCCGATGAAGCGCTGCACCTCCTTCACATTTCTAGGACTTGGCCAATCCTTGATGGCTTGGGTCTTGCTTCCATCCATACTAATTCCTTGTGTAGACAGTACATACCCCAGAAATTGAATTTCGGTCCTATGGAATTCACACTTTTCAAGTTTTATGTAAAGATGGTTTTGTCTTAGACGTTCCAAGACCATTCTCACATGTCCATGATGTTCCTCTGTGGATTAGAAAAATTAGAATATCATCCAAATAAATCACCACGAATGTATCTAGGAGATCCCTGAAGATGTCATTCACCAAGTGTTGGAAAGTGGCTGGGGCGGTACTCAGACCAAAAGGCATAACTAGATATTCAAAATGTCCATAGCGTGACCTGAATGCAGTCTTCCATTCATCCCCAGGTCTAATACGGACCAAGTTATAGGCCCCACGGAGATCCAATTTAGAGAAAATTTTGGCATGCCGCACTCTCTCCAGTAACTCAGGGATTAAAGGCAATGGATAACGGTTTCTAATAGTAACCTTATTGAGTTCCCTATAGTCTACGCAGGGTCGCAGAGATCCATCTTTCTTCTTCACAAAGAAGATGGGTGCACCTGCAGGAGATGAAGAGGGGCGTATGAAGCCCTTGGCTAGATTTTCGTCTATGTAATCCTTTAAAGCCTTTAGCTCAGGCCCCGCCAGGGGGTAGATCTTACCAAAAGGTATCTCTGCTCCAGGCAACAATTCAATTGGACAATCATATGGACGGTGAGGGGGAAGCTGGTCAGCGTTCTTCTTGTCACATAAATCCACATAGTCCTGATATACAGCTGGTAGTTTAGGGACTGACATGATTCCTTTAGGAACAGAGCAAGCTGAAACTTCTGGACTCATCTGTTTCTCTGGAAATGTAATTCCTTGATTTCCCAGTTAATGGTAGGGTTCTGAGCCTGCAGCCATGGTAGCCCTAGAATAATGGGAAAGTGGGGAGAAGAGATAAGCATAAAGGACAGTTTCTCTTGATGATCTTTACCCATAAGGACCCTCAAAGGCTCCGTTTCCTGATCCACTGGTCCAGAGGTCAGCAGGGAGCCATCCACAGTTTCCATCTGTACTGGAGTAGCCTTCTTCACTGAACGTATCCCCTGTTTCAGAGCAAAGGAGACATCCATAAAATTCCCACTTGCCCCTGAGTCGATCATAGCAGAGCTAGACACCCAGACTGAGTTAACCCAGAGTTTGATGGAAAGGAAGCAATGAGAATTGTTTTTCCTACAACTCAGCTGGGACACCGCTGAAGAAAACTTGAAAATTGCAGCGTTTACACAGTCAACGTCCTCAGAGGTAACGGAGTTTAAGTCCGAGAAATCAAGATCTGTTGCTGCAGATCTCTCTGGAGCCTGAGGCTCGGACCTGACAGATCTCCTCTCGCAACACTCACAGTGAATGAGTGCTGCAGTAGTCTTACGAGAACGGCTGGGGCAGTTTATAATGAAGTGCCCTGACTTACCACAATAGAAACATAGATTTTCCTTAAAACGATGTTCTTTGCGTGCATCACTAACCCGTCTTTGTAAAGAGTCTACCTGCATGGGTTCAGGTTCAGGTTCCCGTGTGATCCTACTCAAAGGTTCCTTAGCTGGGGAGGAAGGTAGGAAAAGGTTAGTGCGATTGCTTTCGAACCATCTCTCTTGCCTGCGTTCAGTCAGACGAGTATCAATACGGATGCAGTAATTAATAAAGTCACCTAACGCAGTGGGAGGGTCGGCACGAGCTAGTTCATCCTTAATTAGTGGAGACAACCCCTTTCGAAAAATAGATTTCTTGGCGGAACTGTCCCAAGTGGTATCAAGGGCCCATCTCCTGAAATCCAAAGCATATTCGGCTACCGAGTGCTTACCTTGGCGCAAAGCCAACATGGCTGCTTCAGCTGTTGCACCTCGATTGGGGTCATCAAACACCTGCCCCATGGCTGAAATGAAATCATCAAGATGATCCAAACATTCATCCTCAGTCTCAATCAGAGGGTTTGCCCACATCAAAGCCTTGTTGGTAAGCAACATAACTATAGTAAGTACTTTAGATCGTTCAGTAGGAAATTGTGAAGCATGTGCAGAAAAAAAAAGATTGCATTGGTTAATAAATCCCCTGAATTTCTCACGTTCACCGCCAAAACGAAAAGGGGGCAACTTGGGTATCCCAGAACTCGGGGCTACGGCAGGAGCCTGGACTCGCTCCTCTAGAACCTCAATCCTGGCTCGCAAATCCTGGGCAGTCTGTCCAAACACTTGCAAATTGTGATTAGTGAGGTCCTGTAGGTTTGTAAATCGGGTTTTTATAGTCTGTAAATCTACAAGGATATTATCAGTCACTCTGCAAAGTTCCTTTATGCGGGCTTCCATCTTCCAAATCTTTTAAGACAGGAGTACTGGCAGGAGAAGAGAAAAGAGAAAAAAAAAAACAATAGTGTTTACCTGTGGTAACACTGCAGAAAAAAAAACTTAAGGGAATTGCTCACCTGGAATGGTTGTGAGAAGTCACAACCACTGTCATCACAGAAAGTACATCCGGACATCTGATATCCACAGTTACAGCAGACACAGCCTTCCCAGACCCAGCAGACACTAACATTTGGCTTCAGAATCTTGTAATGTATGTAGTACAGTTCATATAGCGTCTTGTGCTTGGGTGCGATGAAAGTACATGAGACACAGGTTTGATATAGAAGGTCTTGTATTACTTCATACAAGTTGGCAAAAATAGTCACACAGTTTGCAGATACAGAAGCAGGAGACACAGCAGGCCAGAGTAACTTAAGCTCAGCAATCACTCTCCACAACAGGTTCAGGATCTTCTTCTCTGTTACCGTAAGTCCATGCAAACGTGGATCTTTCAAAGAGCAGGTTTCCAGAGTCCACAAGAGTTCCAGAGTTCCTCAGTAGAAATAGCTGGAGTACAAAGTCCAAGGCTTCCAGGAGTCAGGTCACAGGTTCACTGCAGGCTAGATTCTGAAGCACTGATTGCTCAGCTGTGGCTGCTTAAGAAGCAAGAGGGAGAGAATCAGGGCGGGAACATGAAAGCTGGAAACTCCATACTGACTGAGGGCAAGATAGCTGCAGCAAGACAGAAAGCAAAATGGCCGACGGAAAAACTGAGTTTCAAGAACATGTACAAAGAACCTTACAGACTTATTAATATACATCGACTGTTAAGCAAATGAGAAACTGAAGTTTATGTTCATGTAGTGTGAGACAGTGACCGGTATTACTGTAAATTGTCAGTATTGTTGACATATGCAATAGATTAGGACTTATTATAAGTAAAAGGAGGACTTTATGCTGACCTGAGAGTAGATGGCGATGTTATGTAACGTTTCCTTGCTTATTGTATAAGAAATAGTCTCACTTGTAGTTTCACTTTCGTTTTGTTCCTGGTTTCCTGATGCAATGCTGAATGACTGTGCATTTTCCTTTTACCTCATGTTGTAAAAAGTAAAAGCTTGTTATCCCATGAAGCCTGCTCTGTGAAGTTTTCTACTGCAAAGGTGTGGATTCAGAAGCTGTGCAACAGGTTATGGGCCCAGACACAAGCACTCAGACCCAGGCACCCCAGATACAGCGTACCACAGATCCCAAGCACCAAGAATACCAGATACCCAGGACACTGGAACTCTCAGCAAGACCCTGGTGAATGCAGAAGAATTCTTCAATGCAAGTCTCTCCAAACAAGTAAGATAAGTTAAAAATTACAAGTAGCACAGAGCTAAAACTCACAGTAGCTAAACTGAATGATGAGAACTATCAGATATGGAAGTTCAAAGTAGAGATGTTATTGTCTAAAGATGATTTATGGGAAGTAATCACTACAGGGGAAGTAATCACTACAGATAGACCTGATCAGGATAATCAGACATGGGATAAGAAAAATAGACAAGAGAGAGCCACCATTAGCTTATTAGTGGATGATGCTCAATTAATACATATAAGAAATGAAGAAACAGCGAAAGGAATGTGGGAAGCATTAAGAAAGTTATATGAGAGACCCAGTTTAAATCACAAATTATTTTTATTAAGAAAGCTTTACAGTATGAGATTGAGTGCAAATGATGACATGCAGAAGCATATATTCTCAGTGATGGAAGTGATATCACAGCTAAGATCTATTGGTGAAGATATTAAAGAAAGCCATATAGCAGCTATATTGTTTGTGCAGTGTACCAGATTTGTATACAACCTTAATAAATGCTCTAGAGACAAGACCTGAAACAGACATTACATTAGATTTTGTGAAAACCAGACTAATAGATGAATATCAGAGAAGAAAAGAACAAAGCAATGATTCTTCTACTGAAAAAGACAGTGAAAACGCTCTTAAAGCTATAGAATTTAAAAATCCTTATAATAAAGAGACAAGAGAATGCTTTAGATGTAAGAAAAAAGTTCATTTAAAGAAAGACTGCACCATATGTAAAGCAGAACAACAAAAATTACAACATAAAAAGCATACACAGAAAGTAAAAAACACAATTTCCGATTCGTGTGAGAATAATTGGAATGGCACATTCAAAATAATAAACAAGAAATCATCACTTGATTGGTTTATTGATTCAGGAGCAACGAGTCATATAACAAGTGACAAGAATTTCTTTACTGATCTTGATTTAAATAAGAAAGAAGCCATTTATCTTGCAGATGGAAGCAAAATAACCGCAGAAGGTATCGGACAAGGTATGCTAAATTGTTCAAACAAGTTCGGACAAGATTCAAAGATATTGTACAGGATGTGTTGTATGTTCCAAAATTGGAAGGTGGATTATTATCTGTGAAACGTTTAACAACAAAAGAACTTACAGTAAAATTCAAAGATAATGAGTGTGCAATTATTGCAGGAAGCAAGATGATAACCAAAGTCAAGGCAGATGAACAATTATATAATTTTGACAAACCAAAGGAACAGATGAAGGTATGTACACATGATCACAAAAACTGTATTCACATGTGGCATAGACGTCTAGGACATAGACACCCAGACAGTATAAGGGAACTACAGAGAAAAGAATTGACAAAAGATTTAATGATATCAGATTGCTCAATTACCATAAGATGTGAATGTTGTATAAAATCCAAAGCCACAAGGATATCTATTCCAAAAGAAAGTGAGATGAAAAGCAAAAGACCACTTGATTTGGTGCATACTGACGTATGTGGACCCATGAAAGTGACTACATCAGGAGGCAATAGATACATGTTGACTTTTATAGACGACTACTCAAGATACACAGTCACATAATTAAGAACAAAAGTGAAGTTTTTGATAAACTTGTAGAATATGTATCAAGATCAAGTAACAAATTTCAAAGGAAGCCAATTGTCATCAGAATTGATAATGGAGGTGAATTTACAGGTCACAGAATAGAAGACTACATAAGACAAAATGGAATAGAACATCAAAAAAACTGTTCCATACACACCTGAACAAAATGGAGTAGCAGAAAGGAAAAACAGAACTCTAACAGAAATGATGAGATGTATGCTGACAGATTCTAAACTACCAGAGAAATATTGGGGTGAGGCAGCAATGACAGCTACATATCTACAGAGCCGACTTTTTTCAAGAAAACTGAAGAAAACTCCATATGAACTGTGGCAAGGTATGAAACCAAGTGTCAATCATTTAAAAGTTTTTGGATGTAAAGTTTTTATATTCATTCCAACAGAAAAACGTTCCAAACTTCAAAACAGATCCATGGAAGGAATATTCGTTGGATATAGTGAAAACTGCAAAGGATATAGAATCTTAGATCCCAAAACAGACAGAGTTACAGTGAGTAACAGTGTGACATTCATTGAAGATTTAAATGAAGACATTATGATTTCAGTTGAAACAAAAAATGAGAAAAACAATAGTGACATAACTGAAGAAATATCTGATGAGAAAGAAGTAGAAATTAATGAAGAACAAAATACTGAAAGTGAAGAATCGCAACTACAAACAGACACAGAACCAAGACGTTCAATAAGAGAGAACAAAGGAAAACCACCAAAACGCCTCTCATACAAGGCAAGTACAAGTAAAATGTATGAATCTATCTCTTGGGAAGACATAGCTCGACTTCCAGAAGGAGAAGACTATGATGAAACATTTGCTCCAGTTGTCAAACACACTACAATAAGAACTTTACTTACAGTTGCAGCAGTGGAACAGATGGAACTAAGACATCTGGATGTAAAGACAGCTTTTTTGAATGGAGATTTAACAGAAGACATTTACATGGAACAACCTCCAGCATTCAAAGATGAAAGAAATCCAAACAAAGTTTGTAAACTACAGAAAAGCATCTTTGGTTTAAAACAAGCAGCTAAAGCGTGGAATGACAAAATCACGGAAGTACTAACAAATGAAAAATTTCAAAGAAGCAAAGCAGATCCATGCTTGTACACAAAATGGCTGAGTAATAGATGGATTTATGCACTCATATATGTAGACGACATTTTGATTTGTTTTAAACAAGAAAGGGATAAAGAAAACATTCTAAAAGCCCTGAAACAACATTTTGAAATCAAAGACTTAGGAAATGTAAAAAGTACCTAGGAATACAGATAGAAAGACAAGAAGTACTGTGGTTAAGACAATTGTTGACAGAATTAGGACAATCACACTTGGAACCAACAAAACTAAAAGAGGACCAAGGAGTCTTGAAGTTGGAGTATTGCCCTACTGAAGAAATGACAGCAGACATTTTCATGAAGGCGCTGAATGTTGATAAACATCAGAGACTAGTAAAATAGTTGGGTTTCATTGAATAAGTCCTTACTGTTGAGAAAGAGTGTTGACATATGCAACAGATTAGGACTTATTATAAGTAAAAGGAGGACTTTATGCTGACCTGACAGTAGATGGCGATGTTGTGTAACGTTTCCTTGCTTATTGTATAAGAAATAGTCTCATTTATAGTTTCACTTTCGTTTTGTTCCTGGTTTCCTGATGCAATGCTGAATGACTGTGCATTTTCCTTTTACCTCATGTTGTAAGAAGTAAAAGCTTGTTATCCCATGAAGCCTGCTCTGTGAAGTTTTCTACTGCAAAGGTGTGGATTCAGAAGCTGTGCAACAAGTATGTGTCGCAGAGGAGGAGGTCCTCTGCACTGTAAGCCAGTAATGTTGCTCTGGGACCTGTAGCTCTACGAGCCTTGTTTTATTTTATAAGGGAGGCTTACAGGGTTAGCCGGAGAGCTGGGAGGGACTGGCTAACCACACACACCTATGGGGGTGGTTACAGTTACATAATGTGACTGTGGGTTTGGTCACGGGGCTGGAAGTTAAGGTCCTGCAAGAGGACAGGCCTGTGTGTTGGAAAGTCCTGTGAGTGGACGGACTTCCTGAATAGCACATGGAGAGGCCATATACCTGGAAGGCCTGTGTCTTGGAAGGTCCCACGAGTGGACAGACTTTCTATATAGCACATGGAGAGGCCATCTATCTGGATGGTCTCTGTGTTGGAAGGTCCTGTGCATGGACTGGATTCCTGAATAGCTCAGGGTGAGACCATGTATCTGCAGAGTCTGTGATGGCACTGCGTTGGTGAAGCTACCGTCCTTCTGAGGGTCTGGACTGTTGGGAGTACCCTTGTAGCAAGGCATCTTCTGAGACGTGATCCCAGTAAGGCAGCTTTCCTGGAAGCCAGTACTGACAAGGAGTCGGCGTGTGGAGCAGGAGCTCCTGTAAGGTAACTCCAGACAAGGGGGTTATAGTAAGGGCTGACAAGTTTCTGCCATTGGAACAGACTGATGGTACTTGTTATGTTATGTGGACATTAATGAGCTGTTCAGCGTGCGGTCGCCCTCGGTAACTGCACAAAGAGAAGTCCGACGTGTTTAGGGGCTGTGAGTTAAAGCCGTATACTATAAAGTGCTATGGACTATGTTAGTACTGTGATGTGCAACATGTCCTACAGTGGTTTATGCAGAGTCTAAATAGACCGAAATAGACTGTTTATGTGAGAAAACATTCCTGTGTGCTTTAATCCCATTGCCAAGTGAGTGACCCCAACACACACACAGTGAGTGCTATCGTACAGTAGCTTCTTCATCACTTTTTCTAACATAGTCACACTGTTGGAAAACGTGAATTGGGACTTCAAAGTTGTCCCAAGTGTGATTTATTTTTCAAAACATTTCTTACTTTTCTAAGAATGCATCACAAGGCCAGTCTTACCCACCCACACCTGATTTATGCACAAGTTTCATGCTGTACTTGTAAAGGACACAGTTTGTCAGTATAAATAGACCTACCCCACTGGGATTACAACATTCATTTTACATACTCTGCATGAATACATTCAGGTAAAATTGACACAGCGCCCATATTATCTAGTTACGTCATTGATACATAACCTATATGTTATTATTTGAAATATACTGCACATACAGTTAGGTCCATAAATATTTGGACAGAGACAACATTTATCTAATTTTGGTTCTAGACATTACCACAATGAATTTGAAACAAAACAAATCAGATGCAGTTGAAGTTCAGACTTTCAGCTTTCATTTGAGGGTATCCACATTAAAATTGGATGAAGGGTTTAGGAGTTTCAGCTCCTTAACATGTGCCACCCTGTTTTTAAAGGGACCAAAAGTAATTGGACAATTGACTCCAAGGCTATTTCATGGACAGGTGTGGGCAATCCCTTCATTATATCATTCTCAATTAAGCAGATAAAAGGGCTGGTGTTGATTTGAGGTGTGGTGTTTGCATTTGGAAGGTTTAGCTGTGAAGGAAACATGCGGTCAAAGGAGCTCTCCATGCAGGTGAAACAAGCTATCCTTAAGCTGCAAAAAACAAAAAAACCCATCCGAGAAATTGCTACAACTTTAGGAGTGGCAAAATCTACAGTTTGGTACATTCTGAGAAAGAAAGAAAGCACTGGTGAACTCATCAATGCAAAAAGACCTGGGCGCCCACGGAAGACAACAGTGGTGGATGATCGCAGAATACTCTCCATGGTGAAGAGAAACCCCTTCACAACAGCCAACCAAGTGAACAACACTCTCCAGGAGATAGGCGTATCAATACCCAAATCTACCATAAAGAGAAGACTGCATGAAATTAAATACAGAGGGTTCACTGCACGGTGCAAGCCACTCATAAGAATCAAGAATAAAAAGGCTAGGCTGGACTTTGCTAAAAAACATCTAAAAAAGCCAGCACAGTTCTGGAAGAACATTCTTTGGACAGATGAAACCAAGATCAACCTCTACTAGAATGATGGAAAGAGAAAAGTATGGCGAAGGCGTGGTACAGCTCATGATCCAAAGCATACCACATCATCTGTAAAAGATGGCGGAAGCAGTGTGATGGCTTGGGCATGCATGGCTGCCAGTGACACTGGGTCACTAGTGTTTATTGATGATGTGACACAGGACAGAAACAGCCGAATGAATTCTGAGGTATTCAGAGCCATACTGTGTGCTCAGATCCAGCCAAATGCAGCCAAACTGATTGTCGTCATTTCATACTACAGATGGACAATGACCCAAAACATAAAGCCAAAGCAACCCAGGAGTTTATTAAAGCAAAGAAGTGGAATATTCTTGAATGGCCAAGTCAGTCACCTGATCTAACCCAATTGAACATGCATTTCACTTGTTAAAGACTAAACTTCAGACAGAAAGGCCCACAAACAAACAACAACTGAAAACCACCGCGGTGAAGGCCTGGCAGAGCATCAAAAAGAAGGAAACACAGTGTCTGGTGATGTCCATGAGTTCAAGACTTCAGGCAGTCATTGCTAACAAAGGGTTTTCAACCAAGTACTAGAAATGAACATTTTATTTACAATTATTTAATCTGTCCAATTACTTTTGGTCCCTTTAAAAACAGGGTGGCACATGTTAAGGAGCTGAAACTCCTAAACCCTTCATCCAATTTTAATGTGGATACCCTCAAATGAAAGCTGAAAGTCTGAACTTCAACTGCATCTGATTTGTTTTGTTTCAAATTCATTGTGGTAATGTCTAGAACCAAAATTAAGATAAATGTTGTCTCTGTCCAAATATTTATGGACCTAACTGTATGTTCCTGATGATTCAATATTAACCCCTCTCTGACATTAGACGTACTATCCCGTCCATAAAACCCGTGACAATCTGACCATGGACGGGATAGTACGTCATAGGCGATCAGCTGCGATCCGGAGGGAGCGCAGCTAATCGTCGCCGGGTGTCAGCTGATTATCACAGCTGACACCCGTGACTGTGTGTCAGGAGCGGTCACGGACCGCTCCCGGCACATTAACCCCTTGCACACCGCGATCAAACATGATCTTGGTGTACTGGGGGCACAGGGAAGCATCGCGCAGGGAGGGGGCTCCCTGCGCGCCCCCCTGAGACCCTCAGACCAGCGCGATGTGATCGCGCTGTTCTGAGGGCTTCCTCCCTCCCAGGACCCGGATCCAAGATGGCGCCAGGGTCCTGGAGGGAGGCGGCTTCCTCAGTGCCTGCTGAGAGCAGGCACTGAGAAGCCTGCTGCACTGCCTGAGCGATCGCTGGTGTGACAGAGTGCTGTGCACACTGTCACACCAGCGATCTGATAAAATACAGTGATGTCCCACCCTGGGACAAAGTAAAAAAGTTAAAAAAATAAAAATAAACATGTTTTAAAAAAAAATCCAAAATGAATAAAAAAAAAAATATATATTCCCCAATAAATTCATTTCTTCCTGTAAATAAAAAAACAAAGCAATAAAAGTACACATATTTGGTATCGCCGCGTCCGTAACGACCCCCCCTATAAAACTGTCCCACTAGTTAACCCCTTTAGTGAACCCTTAAACAAAAAAAAACAAAGCAAAAAATCAATGCTTTATCATCATACCGCCGAACAAAAAAGTGGAATAACACGCGATCAAAAAGACCGATATAAATAAACATGGTACCACTGAAAACGTCATCTTGTCCCGCAAAAAACGAGCTGCCATACAGCATCTTCAGCGAAAAAATAAAAAAGTTATAGCTCGCAGAATAAAGCGATGCAAAAATAATTATTTTTTATATAAAATTGTTTTTATTCTATAAAAGCACCAAAACTTAAAAAAATGATATAAATGAGGTATCGCCATAATCGTACTGACCCGAAGAATAAAACTGCTTTATCAATTTTACCACACGCGGAACAATAAAAACGCCTCCCCCAAAAGAAATTCATGAATTGCTGATTTTTGTTCATTCCAACCTCCCAAAAATCGAAATAAAAAGCGATCAAAAAATGTCACGTGCTCAAAAATGGTAACAATAAAAACGTCAACTCGTACCACAAAAAATAAGACCTCACATGACTCTTTGGGCCAAAATATGCAAAAATTATAGCTCTCAAAATGTGGCGATGCAAAAAACTATTTTTGCAATAAAAAGCGTCTTTTAGCGTGACAGCTGCCAATCATGAAAACCCTCTATAAATAGTAAATCAAACCCCCCTTTATCACCTTCTTAGTTAGGGAAAAGTAAAAAAATAAAAAAATGTATTTATTTCCATTTTTCCATTAGGGTTAGGGTTGCGGCTAAAGTTAGGATTAGGGTTAGAGTTGGGATTAGGGGTGTGTTAGGGTTAGGTTTGTGGTTAGGGTTGGGACTAGGGTTAGGGGTGTGTTGGGGTTAGGGTTGGAGTTAGAATTGGGGGATTTCCGCTGTTTAGGCACATCAGGGGCTCTCCAAATGTGACATGGCGTCTGATCTCAATTCCAGCCAATTCTGTGTTGAAAAAGTCAAACGGTGCTCCTTCACTTCTGAGCTCTGCCATAAGTCCAAACAGTAGTTTATCCCCACATATGGGGTATCAGCGTACTCTGGACCCCAAGAGTTATTGTGCAATTTGTCCTATTTCTTCTGTTACCCTTGGGAAAATAAAAAACTGGGGGCGAAAATATCATTTCTGTACAAAAAAAATATTTTTTTGCTTTTACGGCTGTACATTATAAACTTCTGTGAAGCACTTGGGGCTTCCTAGCACTCACCACACATCTAGATAAGTTCCTTGTGGGGTCTATTTTCCAAAATGGGGTCACTTCTTGGGGATTTCCACTGTTTAGGCGCATCAGGGGCTCTCCAAATGCGACATGACGCCCC
>JARQOD010011127.1:0-24637 GCA_033576555.1 Oophaga sylvatica
TAGACATTGGTGGCGCTGCCACAAAACTTCGCCACATTTGGAACATACTGGTCTTGCCCTGTGCAGAGGCGCTGCTTGTGCTCCCTGTTGTTGCAGAGCTGTCTCCACTGCCTCGACGCACAGAGCTGCTTTGTAAAGCAGTAGCAGCAGCAGTGCTCTCGGCTGGAATGGAGAACATTATGGATTGCACCAGTGTGTCTTGGTACTCCCGCATTTTATGCTCCCGGTTCAACGGTGTGATGAGGCTTTGTAAGTTGTCCCGGTAGCGAGGGTCTAGGAGGGTGTACACCCAATAATCAGACGTGGTGAGAATGTGGGCGATGCGGCGGTCGTTTCTCAGGCACTGCAGCATGAAATCAACCATGTGCTGCAGACTCCCAACTGGCCAAGAAACGCTGTCCCCTGCAAGAGGCGTCATCTCTGCCTGCTCTGCATCACCCCACCCTCGCTCTACATACTGACTAGAGCGTTGTGTACCTCCCTCTGGAGCGATGTCTTCCTCCTCCATTGACTCCTCCTCATCCTCCTCACAAAGTGAACACTGCCCAGCCCTTTGTGAGGAACCACGTTGCGCTGACTGTCCAGAAGGTGATGGAATTTGTGACTCCTCATCCTCCACCTCTTCCAAAACCTCATCCCTTATTGCTTGCAGTGTTTTTTGAAGCAGGCAGATAAGGGGGACAGTCAGGCTGACTAGTGCATCATCTGCACTCGCCATCCGCGTTGACTCATCAAACGCACGCAAAACGTGGCAGATGTCCTTCATAGAGGCCCACTCAATAGTGGTGAAGTGTGAACGACGCAAATTGCGAGTTGATTGCGCCTGATGCAGCTGATACTCCATTACTGCTGGCTGCTGCTCACATAACCGCTCCAACATATGTAACGTGGAATTCCACCTGGTGGGTACGTCACATATGATGCGATGTTCAGGAAGGTGAAATCTGCGTTGCAGAGCTGCAATGCGCGATCTGGCCATGCTGGAACGTCGCAAGTGAGCGCACTCTAGGCGGACCTTGTGCAGCAGTGCATCAAGATCCGGATAGTCCCTCAAAAAACTCTGCACGACCAAGTTGAGCACATGTGCCAGACATGGTATGTGAGTGAGGTTGCCAAGGCCCAGAGCTGCCACCAGATTTCGGCCATTGTCACACACTACCATGCCTGGCTGGAGATTCGCTGGCAAAAACCACACGTCGCTCTCCTGCTTGATGGCATTCCAGAGCTCCTGCGCTGTGTGGCTTCGATTCCCCATATAAATTAATTTCAGGACAGCCTGTTGACGTTTGGCCACGGCTGTGCTCATATCGGTCGCATCAGGTAAGCGTTCACGGGTCCATGTGGAGGTAGACCGTGACGGCTCCTGCAGCGATGATTCTGAGGAACTGGAGTAGGAGGAGGAGTCAATGTGGACAGACTTGATTCCTGCAATCCTTGGAGTTGGCAGAACACATACAGCGCCACTCTCAAGATCTGTACCCGGCTCCACAACATTGACCCAATGGGCAGTGAGGGAAAGGTATCGTCCCTGGCCATGGGTACTGGTCCACGCATCGGTGGTCAGGTGGACCTTGCTACTGATGGCGTTTAGTAGCGCATGTTTAATTTTTCCCTCGACATGCTTTTGCAGACCAGGGACGGCTTGCCTGCTGAAATAAAATCGGCTGGGCACATTGTATTGTGTGACTGCCAATGCCATAAAGTTACGGAAAGTGTCAGTCTCCACCAGCCTGAATGACAGCATTTCAAGGGACAGGAGTTTTGCAATGCCAGCATTCAGAGCCTGTGCTCGTGGATGGTTTGCCGAGTATGGCCGTCTTTTATTCCATGCCTGTGCTACCGATGGCTGTTTTGTGGCCTGGGAGTGTGAGGATGACAGGGAACTTGCAGCTGTGGGTGGAATAACACTGGGTCTCTGGACAACAGTTACAGAGGTTCTTCCATGGCGATCCTGTGAGGAAGCCGAACCAGCTGTGTGTGAGCTGGAGGAAGAGGCTCCAACACGAGCTGAAGATGTAGGTGCTGCTGTAGGTTGGCCTACATCTCCAGTGTGTCTTTGTAACTCAGCTACGTGCTTTGTCCGTACATGTTTCCACATATTTGTGGTATTGAGGTTACTGGTATTTTTACCTCTTTTAACTTTTTGATTACACAGCTTGCATTTGACATAGCAAATATCATCTGCAAGTGTGTCAAAAAAGGACCACGCAGTGCAAGTCCTGGGAGCGCCCGTTTTGGCTGTTGGAATAGAACTGCTACGAATGGGTGCCAAACTGGAGGGTACAGGCAACCGAGTCTGCAGCCTACCTCTCCCTACTGTTTGGACCGTTGGGGCAATCTCTTCCTCAGAGCTGCTACCACCACCTTCCTGTTCCTCACGCCATGTTGGGTCTTGGACCTCATCATCTCCACTACCCTCTTCCAACACCTGCTGCTGTTGGGTGGTCTGGCCAGCACCTTGCTCAACAGAAAATGGCACCTGAGTCTCATCATCATCAGATGCGTTCTGCGGTGTGCTGACCATCGGCACTGGCTCACCCGCCTCTTCAGATTCAGAGAGACACAGCTGTTGCGCATCACTGCACACTGCTTCTCCTTCACATTCCAGAATGCTGCTTGGCTGGGCCCCTGTTTCCAAGCCAACAGATTCTGAGAACAGAAGCAGAGACTCAGCTGGCTCCAGTTCAGAACTCTCTGACTGCCTGGGCAATTTGGCAGGCGGTGAAGAGACAGATGGTTGTTCAACAGTGCTGTGGTCCTGAGAGGAGGTGGAAGCAATTGAACTCGATGCATTGACTGCCATCCAACCAACAACGGCTTCAATTTGTTCTTCCCGCAGCAGGGGGGTACGCTGAGCTCCTACAAAAGTGCGCATAAAGGAACGCTCACGGGGAAAACTGGTGGATGCTCTGTCACTGGGTGCGGCAGCAGCAGGCACAGAATCCCCACGTCCTCTCCCTGCTGACACTCCACGGCCACGACCACGTGCCTTACTCCCTGCCTTCTTCATCTTGGTAGATTGATAAAGAAAGTCAGAAAAGTTATAAGGCCTAAGTGTGGTTATTCCTCAGAGACTGCAGTGAACACTGCAGACAACTGTTCAGTAGCTGTGAAAGGCCCCTTTGTCTACTTCTATAGTGTTTGCAACCAATGTATTGTATACGGATGGAAGCGCGTCACACTAATAGATTAGATTTTTTTCAAATATAATGGAGCAGCACAAATTAGTGAAGGATGAGGCAGTGACACATGCTCAGCAGACTACAACCAGCAGTAGTTGAAGAACTAACTGGAGCGTGATCTGCACTCAAAAAATGAAAAGCTCACAGACTACAGTGAACACTGAAACACAACTGTTCAGTAGCTGTGAAAGGCCCCTTTGTTACTTCTATAGTGTTTGCAACCAATGTATTGTATACGGATGGAAGCGCGTCACACTAATAGATTAGATTTTTTTCAAATACAATGGAGCAGCACCAATTAGTGAAGGATGAGGCAGTGACACACGCTCAGCAGACTACAACCAGCAGTGGTTGAAGAACTAACTGGAGCGTAATCTGCACTCAAAAAATGAAAAGCTCACAGACTACAGTGAACACTGAAACACAACTGTTCAGTAGCTGTGAAAGGCCCCTTTGTTTACTTCTATAGTGTTTGCAACCACTGTATTTTATACGGATGGAAGCGCGTCACACTAATAGATTAGATTTTTTTCAAATATAATGGAGCAGCACCAATTAGAGAAAAATGTGAAGGATGAGGCAGTGACACACGCTCAGCAGACTACAACCAGCAGTAGTTGAAGAACTAACTGGAGCGTGATCTGCACTCAAAAAATGAAAAGCTCACAGACTACAGTGAACACTGAAACACAACTGTTCAGTAGCTGTGAAAGGCCCCTTTGTCTACTTCTATAGTGTTTGCAACCACTGTATTTTATACGGATGGAAGCGCGTCACACTAATAGATTAGATTTTTTTCAAATATAATGGAGCAGCACAAATTAGTGAAGGATGAGGCAGTGACACATGCTCAGCAGACTACAACCAGCAGTAGTTGAAGAACTAACTGGAGCGTGAACTGCACTCAAAAAATGAAAAGCTCACAGACTACAGTGAACACTGAAACACAACTGTTCAGTAGCTGTGAAAGGCCCCTTTGTCTACTTCTATAGTGTTTGCAACCAATGTATTGTATACGGATGGAAGCGCGTCACACTAATAGATTAGATTTTTTTCAAATATAATGGAGCAGCACCAATTAGTGAAGGATGAGGCAGTGACACACGCTCAGCAGACTACAACCAGCAGTAGTTGAAGAACAACTGGAGCGTAATCTGCACTCAAAAAATGAAAAGCTCACAGACTACAGTGAACACTGAAACACAACTGTTCAGTAGCTGTGAAAGGCCCCTTTGTTTACTTCTATAGTGTTTGCAACCACTGTATTTTATACGGATGGAAGCGCGTCACACTAATAGATTAGATTTTTTTCAAATATAATGGAGCAGCACCAATTAGAGAAAAATGTGAAGGATGAGGCAGTGACACACGCTCAGCAGACTACAACCAGCAGTAGTTGAAGAACTAACTGGAGCGTGATCTGCACTCAAAAAATGAAAAGCTCACAGACTACAGTGAACACTGAAACACAACTGTTCAGTAGCTGTGAAAGGCCCCTTTGTCTACTTCTATAGTGTTTGCAACCACTGTATTTTATACGGATGGAAGCGCGTCACACTAATAGATTAGATTTTTTTCAAATATAATGGAGCAGCACCAATTAGAGAAAAATGTGAAGGATGAGGCAGTGACACACGCTCAGCAGACTACAACCAGCAGTAGTTGAAGAACTAACTGGAGCGTGATCTGCACTCAAAAAATGAAAAGCTCACAGACTACAGTGAACACTGAAACACAACTGTTCAGTAGCTGTGAAAGGCCCCTTTGTCTACTTCTATAGTGTTTGCAACCAATGTATTGTATACGGATGGAAGCGCGTCACACTAATAGATTAGATTTTTTTCAAATATAATGGAGCAGCACCAATTAGTGAAGGATGAGGCAGTGACACACGCTCAGCAGACTACAACCAGCAGTGGTTGAAGAACTAACTGGAGCGTAATCTGCACTCAAAAAATGAAAAGCTCACAGACTACAGTGAACACTGAAACACAACTGTTCAGTAGCTGTGAAAGGCCCCTTTGTCTACTTCTATAGTGTTTGCAACCAATGTATTGTATACAGATGGAAGCGCGTCACACTAATAGATTAGATTTTTTGCAAATATAATGGAGCTGCACCAATTCCACAAAATCAAATAAAAAAAGAGTCAGTGAGTGACACGTGCAGATGCCTACAAACAGCGGTGGATGCAGAGCAAACTGCAGCGTCACCTGCACTCTCACACACACCTTGCACAGAGCTGTTAAAACAACACTGGCAAAAGGAAGCTTTACACAGCGGTTGGTAAACTAGCCTGCCTAAAGCACAGTAGAGTACACAAAATCGCAATGTCTAAAGGGTATGCCACACTAAACAATATCGCTAACGGGATCGCTAAAAAACGTCACTATTTAGCGATCTCGTTAGCGATGTTGTTGTGTGCGGCATCTAGCGACGACGTGGCCCCTGCTGAGATCCTGCTGTGATCTCGCTCGTCGCTGACATCGTTCCGGACCCTATTTTCATTGTCGGCGTCCCGCTGTTAAGTATATATCGCTGAATGTGGCACCTTTTTGTGAACAATGTGCGACCTCATTAACGATGCATTAGTCAGCGGCGGAGGCGGGACTTTGTTTTCTTTCAAAACGCCCTTCAGCTCCGATTGGTGACCACAACATCACCTCAGCTATAATAACTGCGCCCCCATCCATTGTTTCCAGAGCACGTTGTGGATGATTCCAACTGTGCTTTGTGCGTTTTTGTGAGGATAGTATCGCGTGTCGGTGTTTTGCGATCATATTTGTGGCGCAGTGGTGGGTTTTGCGATCCTGTCTGAGTCGATAGAGCACCATCCATCCCCATTTGGATTTGGATCTTCGGGATATTTGGATTTGGATTCAAGGTACATATTGTTTGTGATGTTGTGATGTTGTTTTGATAATGTTTTTTGACCTTATTTTTTTTTTTCGTCCTCTGCTTTATTGATTTTACACCCCTGACTTTATTTTCTCTTTTTTTTTGCTTTATTTATTTTACACCCCTCACCATTTTAGACATTTGTAAACTGTATAAACTGAAAAGTTTATTTTTTTTTTTAGTAATTTAATTTTTATTTTATTCTTTATTTTATTCTGTTTAAACACTTTAGTAATAGTAATTAATTAGTCATTAACTTTTCTATTTTTTACCGTACAGGTTGCACATAATGAACCTCTCCACCGCGGAGCGTATGATTGTGGCAGTTGCGCTATCTATGGAGGCAGATCGACAGGAAGAGGCGCGGGTGGAAGAGAGGCGCTCCAAGCGAAAGCGTCGCATGTGGACCAGAGAATGGCTGGAGCAGAGGTCCAGATTCACCCACATGCATCTAGTGAGGGAGTTGCAGGAGAAGAATCCGCAGGATTTCCGGAATTATCTACGGATGTCGGAGGATTCATTCAAGCTCCTACTGGAAGCTGTGAGGCCACTCATTGAACGGCAGGATAACCGGATGCGTGCAGCTGTTTCAGCAGAGGAACGTTTGGCAGTAACGCTGCGATTTCTGGCAACCGGACGTTCAATGAAGGATTTGCAATATTCTGCTGCAATTTCTCGGTCGCTGCTTGGAGAACTAATTCTGGAGACATGCAACGCCATCATCCGCAGTTTATGGAGCTACATGCCTTTTCCCAAATCAGTGGCGGAATGGCAAATTATTGCCTCTGATTTTGAAAGGATTTGGCAGTTCCCAAACTGTGGTGGTGCCTTGGATGGCAAACATGTGCGGATCACGCAACCAGCCAAAAGCGGATCCTTTTTTCATAACTACAAGGGCTACTTCAGCGTGATCCTCATGGCCCTTGTTAATGCCAATTATGATTTTATTGACGTTAATGTTGGCATTAATGGAAGGGTTTCTGACGGTGGCGTTTTGGAGCACACAAGTTTTGGTGAACGGTTGTTTAATAATAAACTTAACTTGCCAACCAACATGGACACCACCGCCAACCTAAACTTTGTGTTTGTGGGTGATGAAGCCTTCCCCCTTCATGAGCATCTTGTTAAACCGTACCCACAAAAGACTTTGACAGGGGAAAGGCGGATTTTTAACTACAGACTGTCTAGGGCACAGCGCGTTGTTGAGAATGCCTTCGGCATAATGGCCAACCGCTTCAGGGTTTTCCACACTCCAATCAACATGAAGCTGGAATCCATAGACTTTGTGGTGTTGGCCTGTTGTGTGCTGCACAATTTTCTACGAAAACGCGATGCTGGTACTTACAGTCCGCCAGGATTCATGGACTCGGACAGCAATGGTGACGTGGTGCTTGGAGAATGGCGTGAGAATGATCCCGCTATTGCAGGTCTTCAACCTGTCAATCAAGGCAGGAGCAAGGACAATGCGAAGTCCGTCCGAGACAAGTACTGCCAGTACTTTAATGGGCCTGGTGCAGTGAGTTGGCAGCATCAGGTCTAGTTTGATTTTGATAATGTTTGAATTTTGCCTTTTATTAACAATGTTTATATAATAAATAAATTTTATTTTAAAAATGCACTTGTGTTTTTTTTTCAATTATTTTACCAATCTGAGCATTCTCAAACAGCTATACAGACATTTCATACAGATCTGCAAAGCCATTGTGATTGCATGGTGATTATAGCCCCAGCATACAGATATGCGACAAGATTGTGATCGCAATCTGAGCATTCTCAAACAGCTCTGCAAAGCCATTGTGTTTTGCATGGTGATTATAGCCCCAGCATACAGAAATGCAACGACATTGTGACTGCAAAGCCATTGTGATTTGCATGGTGATTATAGCCCCAGCATACAGATATGCGACGAGATTGTGATCGCAATCTGAGCATTCTCAAACAGCTCTGCAAAGCCATTGTGTTTTGCATGGTGATTATAGCCCCAGCATACAGAAATGCGACGACATTGTGACTGCAAAGCCATTGTGATTTGCATGGTGATTATAGCCCCAGCATACAGATATGCGACGAGATTGTGATCGCAATCTGAGCATTCTCAAACAGCTCTGCAAAGCCATTGTGATTTGCATGGTGATTATAGCCCCAGCAGACAGATATGCGACGAGATTGTGATCGCAATCTGAGCATTCTCAAACAGCTATACAGACATTGCATACAGATCTGCAAAGCCATTGTGATTGCATGGTGATTATAGCCCCAGCATACAGATATGCGACGAGATTGTGATCGCAATCTGAGCATTCTCAAGCAGCTCTGCAAAGCCATTGTGATTTGCATGGTGATTATAGCCCCAGCATACAGAAATGCGACGACATTGTGATCGCCTAGTTTAAACCCGTTGTCTTGCGATCGCAATATCATCTCATATCTGCTTGCTGGTTTACATGGCTGCTGCGGTCATTTTTCGTTAGCAATACCGTTTTGCGACGTGAATTTAGCCGCACGTAACGTGCGCCGTAAAGTGCGCACGCTGTGACGTCATGACGCTGGCGTCGCCCAATGCGTATTATCATGGCAGCGAGACAGCGCTCAGTTAAATGGGAGGATGGAGAGGTCCGTTATCTAATAAAGAGAACGGACCAGTGGGATTATTTCTGAAGGGTACCTGTGGCGCATCCAAGGCGTCACAAAAGGGTATGCCTGCAGAGAATCCGGCGGGGCCTGGAGAGGCGCTTCAATGTGCGGCGGACCCTGAGACAAATCCACAAGAAGCTGGCGGACCTGCGATACCGCTCACGCGATAGGGTCGCCAGCATCCGGGCCCAGCTACGCAGGCCTCTGAGTGAGTATTGATGAGGGTATCTGGAGAGGTTATGTTTTATGGGTTAGGCTACTTTCACACTTGCGTTTTTTTGCGCTGCATTTCGATCGCACATGAAGCGCATTAAAAAAATGCATGCAAACGCTTGTAATAGCTGCGATATTTTGTCGCATCAGCATACGCATTTAAAAAAAAAAAAAAAAAACGTTGGTCTTCGATTTCATTTGTTTTTTGTAGCCGTTTGCGTTTTTTTGGCGCATGCGTTGTCTATGTGTCACATTTCTATCATCTCTGTCTCCATCATCTCTGTCTCAATCATCTCTGTCTCAATCATCTCTGTCTATTTTGACCGTGAAAAAAAAAAAAGGCAACATGTAGCGTCTGGGCGCACACCGGGAAAATGAGCAGCGCACGACAAACCACATGAACGCAGCAGTATATGGGACCATTATTCAGTATGCAGCAGTATATGGGGCCATTATTCAGTATGGAGCATTATGTGGAGCTATTATACAGTATGCAGCAGTATATGGGGCCATTATTCAGTAGTTTTTTTCTTTCCCATCTTTCTCTCTCTGTTCTTTCTTTCTTGGGAGTACCGGCAGTGATAATAGGGATTCTGAATTGTATATTTCATTTACAGCACCACCTTCACCATCACCAGCACCACCTGCTCCACCGTCCCCAGCTACCCCTCCACCACCATCCTCACCTTCCCCGGCTACGCCTCCACCACCATCCTCACCTTACCTCTCAACCCCTTCACCTGGAGCAACCCCCCCTCGTGACTCCGTTTGTTACAGCCCTTCCCCAGACGTTGTCTTCTCTCCTGCATCATCCCGTGACACGGATGCAGGCTCCCCATCAGGTAATTAACGCACATTATATAAGCTTCAGACAAGTTTGAGAACTTAGTAAGGTCTTATGTGTAATGGCTGTTGTGATATAATTTTTTTTTTCTTTTTTTCCCTAGCCGGCGGAGCAACAGGATCAGGGTGGGCAGTAAGCGGGTCGTCTGACGAAAACCGTAAGTGTTAACAAACATAACATGTACATGTAGATGTTGCTACAGAATTCCCTGGTTAACTGTTACCTTTACCTCCACAGAAATCCCCACTGCCCAGGACCTGTTCCTGTCCCACCGCCGGCTGATGGCGACAATGCACACCGCAGTGGCGGCCATGAGCAGCGCTGTGTCTGCCATGAATTCAGCTGCCACAGCCATGAATTCAGCCGTGGCAGGCATGGATTCAGCTGTGGCAGGCATGAATTCAGCAGTCATAGCGCTGCAAACTGCCATGGGAGCTCTGCATCACCACGGGATGATGCTGGAGAGACAATTTTCTGGAGTCCGGGGCCCTCAGTAATTTTTTTTTTGTTGTAAATAATTTGTTATAATGTAAATATTTTGTTCATAATTTTTTATTTTATTATGTAAATTTTTTGTTTTTATTTAAATTTTATTTATTTTTACAAAAAATATATATGACAAAAATATATATTTAATATTTTACGTTAATCAACGCAGGTGTGGTGTATTATTTTTTAGTATAAGGTTTTAGCGCTAGTGTGACCAGGGGCCTTTATAAGAAATGTTAATTTTTGAAATTTTTTTAATTTCATTTTTTCCCTATGATGGAACACCTATGATAGCTGGTAGTAGTACCATGACCCCGTGTGTGACAAGTACAGTCATGGCCAAAAGTTTTGAGAATGACACAAATATTATATTTTCACATGATCTGCTGCCCTCTGGTTTTTATGTGTGTTTGACAGATGTTTTTATCACAGACAGAAATATAGCAAACATATGAGTAACAAAAGCTTATATTGACAGTTAGAATGAGTTAATGCAGCAAGTCAATATTTGCAGTGTTGGACCTTCTTCTTCAGGACCTCTGCAATTCTCCATGGCATGCTCTCAATCAACTTCTGGACCAAATCCTGACTGATAGCAGTCCATTCTTGCACAATCAATGCTTTCATTTTGTCAGAATTTTTAGGTTTTGGTTTGTCCACCCGTCTCTTGATGATTGACCACAAGTTCTCAATGGGATTAAGATCTGGGGAGTTTCCAGGCTATGGACCCAAAATCTCTATGTTTTGTTCCCTGAGCCATTTAGTTATCACCTTTGCTTTATGGCAAGGTGCTCCATCATGCTGGAAAAGGCATTGTTGATCGCTAAACTGCTCTTGGAGGGTTGGGAGAAGTTGCTCTTGGAGGACATTCTGGTACCATTATTTATTCATGGCTGTGTTTTTAGGCAAGACTGTGAGAGAGCCGATTCCCTTGGCTGAGAAGCAACCCCACACATGAATGGTTTCAGGATGCTTAACAGTTGGCATGAGACAAGACTGGTGGTAACGCTCACCTTGTCTTCTCCGAATGAGGCGTTTTCCTGATGTCCCAAACAATCGAAAAAGGGAATCATCAGAGAAAATAACTTTACCCCAGTCCTCAGCAGTCCACTGCCTGTACCTTTTGCAGAATATCAGTCTGTCCATGATGTTTTTTCTGGAGAGAAGTGACTTCTTTGCTGCCCTCCTTGAGACCAGGCCTTGCTCCAAGAGTTTCCGCCTCACGGTGCGTGCAGATGCACTCACACCTGCCTGCTGCCATTCCTGAGCAAGCTCTGCACTGCTGGTAGCCGATCCCGCAGCTGAAACACTTTTAAGAGACGGTCCTGGCGCTTGCTGGTCTTTCTTGGGCGCCCTGGAGCCTTTTTGGCAACAATGGAACCTCTCTCCTTGAAGTTCTTGATGATGCGATAGATTGTTGACTGAGGTGCAATCTTTCTAGCTGCGATACTCTTCCCTGTTAGGCCATTTTTGTGCATTGCAATGATGACTGCACGTGTTTCTTTAGAGATGACCATGGTTAACAGAAGAGAAACAATGATGCCAAGCACCAGCCTCCTTTTAAAGTGTCCAGTGGTGTCATTCTTACCTAATCATGACAGATTGATCTCCAGCCATGTCCTCATCAACACCCACACCTGTGTTAATGGAGCAATCACTGAAAAGAGGTTAGCTGGTCCTTTTAAGGCAGGGCTGCAATGATGTTGAAATGTGTTTTGGGGGATAAAGTTCATTTTCTAGCCAAATATTGACTTTGCAAGTAATTGCTGTTAAGCTGATCACTCTTTATAACATTCTGGAGTATATGCAAATTGCCATTAGAAAAAGTGAAGCAGTAGACTTTGTAAAAATTAATATTTGTGTCATTCTCAAAACTTTTGGCCATGACTGTAGATGTAATAAAAATACAACATTTTAATAGTTGACATCACATAAGAATAAAAGACCACAATTCATTAGATAAATAAGATTTTTATTAAGAAAGGTAACAATGTAAAAAAAATATAGACAACAAAAAAAATTTTGAAAAACATTTTAAAAACTACAACTGCTGGTAAGAGAGATCGTTGCCATTACCACGCTGCCTCTGCGGTGTATAAAAATAAGGGGGAGCACCAACGTTTGGGTTTGGCATAGGATGCTGCCTCTGTGGTGTATTACAATAATGGGGAGCACCAACGTTTGGAGCACCAACGTTTGGGTTTGGCACAGGATTGTGCGGCCACGAGTAGTCCGGGTACTGCGGTCTTGGCATGACAACATATCTGTTATCCAGGTTTCCAAAAGAGGCTTGAGTCAGTACCTCAAACATGAGTCTCTCTGCATGTAGCCGCTGAACAGGATCCAGAGTAGGGAGCCTCTCATTTGCGAAGTATGCAAACCCTGTTATTTTAGGTTCTTTTTCTGCTGTTAGCACTTTTTTTGCAATTTCCACCAATTCAGGAGTAGCCGAGGTGGTGGGAGCCTTCCTTTTCCTTCCTGAAGGTGAAAGCCGGCGCCGCACAGATGAGGATGGTGTCTCTTCTTCATCTTCGATCAACGGCATGCTGTCTTGTTCAGTTGCAGGTGTGGAGACGGACTCTTCTGTTTCCTGCATGAACAAAAAACAAATGGTAAATCACAAAGACAAAGAAATTAATCTTCACACAGCAAAAATGTGAAAACGACACTTGTAAAGACAAATCGATGTGAATACTTTTCCGTCCAATTATGACAAGAGCATTCTTAAGGTGATACCTTTATAATGTAATTATTCCAAATGTAATCTTGCCTGAACAAGGAGCCTGTGCGCTCTGAAAGCTAGCGAACATATAATTTTCTGGTTAGCCAATAAAGGTATCACTTTAAGAATGCTCTTGTCATAATTGGACGGAAAAGTATTCACATCGATTTTTCTGGCTAACACGGTACCACAATATAATTTATTATTGTACACCTTGTAAAGACAAAGCAATTTACTACACCCATATACAGCAAAAATGTGAAAATGACACTTGTAAATGGATAGGCCTCAACCGTTGAGCTAGATAAATTATCAGTACATGAAGGGATATATTCTGCCATTTTACCTACATTTCACAATTATATATTTTAAATTTAAGCCCACTTTGGCATGTACATTAAAATGTGTTGTAATACAAAGGTACTTACATGTATGACAGGGGTGACCGGCTGGATCACTGGGTCTAGATCCGACATGGATGTCCCTTCTCTGGGTACTTCTTGGTCCCTTGTGAACTCGAACAGATCAAAGTACCACAGTTGGGGGACATAAACATCATCGGCCCCCGCTCCAGATTTGGTGGAATTTATAACTTTATTGAGCTCTTTTTTATACACTGTGCGGAGGGCCTGTATGCGTTTTTTGACCGATGACACATCCGCAGGTACATCGGGGTAACGGCTCTTGCACATCTCCACCAGTTTTTGGTATGCGTCATTCTTTTTAAGCCTGTTACAGTAATCTGGTGATTTTATTCTCCATAGGCACGGCATGGAGCGGTAGAGCTCGATAAATTCCCGCAAAAAATCTTGTTTATCAGCCATCTGTAATAAAAAATATTATTATGTGAGAACGCCAGAATGGTTAAATAAAATAAAATGTTTATAGCCTACAACATAGAACACAGCAGGGATCACAAAATGGTGGTTGGTGTGTTTGGTGGCCAGAACAAAACAAACAAACAATGGCAAAAAAAAAAAAAATTGATGAACGACAATGGTTTACAAAAGCAGAGATCTAAACATGGATCTGTAAAATTAAAGTTAAAATAAAAATGAAATGTGACAAAAATAATACCTACCTTACACAAGTTGTGATTCTGGAGAAAAAAGAAAACAGGGAAAATAGCGTCACAAACTGGATCACGCCAGAGAATGGATCGCAGAGGATATAACGTCAGAGACTGGATCGCAGAAAAACAACGTCGTAGACCGGAACACAGCAACAGCAATAGTGGCACAAATGGATCGCAGTAACTACAAAGGCTAGCAGGACACACTGGAACGATGCTGGAGATTTGAAAGAACCGCTTCTGCTCGAGAGCAATGGAGAGGAGTGCAGATACGTGGTCTTTTATGACGCGGTCATCCAATCACAAAGCGGGAGAGCTGTGATAAATATTTATGAGGTAAATAGTGACCACCAATCTGTGATGAGGGGCGTGCAAAAGGTTGCGCTCAGTCACGCCTATCGAGGTCGTGATCTTTCACAGTATATGCAAGTGTGGCACGTCCCAACGACCGCCAAAGTCGTTAAAAAGATCGCTACTGCTGATGCGTCTTAATTAAATAGTCCAGTTTGGCAGCTACTAGCGACATTAAAACAATCACAACCAACGATCTCATTAGTATGCGTCGTTATCGTGATCGTTAGCGATCTTGTTTAGTGTGGCAGTACCTTTACTGTCCCTCAGAGTCAGCACAGCAGCGTTCTGTCCCTAACTGAGTTCACAGCACAGTGACGCTAAAATGGAGGCGGCGCCTTTTATAGTGCATTCTGACATCATTTCAGCAGCCAATCACAGCCATGCCATTAGTTAAGATGACCGCAGCAGTACAGGATGTGCCCACACTTCATAAGATTCCTCATTGGCTGACTAAAATCACATTGCCTCTCAAAGAATTATGGGAACTTCCGATTCCGGTATACGATATATGAAAAATATCGGAACTAAGTATCGGAATTCCGATACAGCGAATATCGGCCGATACCCGATACTTGCGGTATCGGAATGCTCAACACTAGTTGCTAGCCATGAAGTTGGCCTTTTCCGAGTGGAGACATCTCCTGGAGGGGGCTCGCTTTCCCTTTCAAGTTTTCACTGACCACAAAAATTTGGTCTATTTACAGACCGCCCAGCAGCTAAATTCTCATCAGGCCAGATGGTGCTTGTTCTTCTCCCGGTTCCATTTCACCCTCCATTTCCTCTCCGGTGAGAAGAACATTCGCGCTGACGCTGTATCTCGCGCCGTGGTGTCCTCTGAGGAGGAGGAGGAGCCTCGGCTTATTGTCCCCACAGAGAGTCTAAGAACTGTGGCTCCGGTTTTGCTTGAGTCTATGCTTCCGGGCAAGACTTTTGTGCCCACCAGATTGCGACCGGAAGTACTCTCTTGGGCACATTCGTCCAGGGTGGGTGGACATTTTGGAACAAAAAGGATTTCTGAGTTGCTGGCGAGGACATACTGGTGGCCGCAGATGGCCCGTGTCATCAGGGAGTATGTTCAGGCGTGCGTCTCCTGCGCCAAGAATAAATCCCCTCGACAACGGCCGGCTGGGTTACTTTTCCCTTTGTCGGTGGCAGACAGGCCCTGGGAAATGGTCAGGATGGATTTTGTAGTGGGTTTACCCAAGTCTCGGGGCTGCACCATCATCTGGGTGATAACCGACCACTTCTCTAAAATGGTGCACTTAGTGCCGTTACCACGATTACCGTCTGCACGGGCCTTGGCAGCATTATTGATTAGGCATATTTTCCGCCTATACGGTATGCCAGAAAAAATTGTCAGTGATCGAGGTCCCCAGTTTGCATCTCGGTTCTGGAGAGAGCTGTGTCGTTTACTCAGCATTTAGTTGAATCTCTCCTCTACATACCATCCCGAGACGAATGGGTTGGTAGAGAGGGCCAACCAGAACTTGGTCACATACTTGTGACATTTTGTCTCTGCCAGGCAGGATGACTTGGCATCCTTGCTACCGTGGGCTGAGTTCGCCTTAAATACAGACCCCATTCCTCTTGAACTATGGTCAGCATCCATGGGTATCAGTGCCCATGCCCGTGTCTTCCACCGATTCCAGGGTGGCAGACTGGGCTGTGGAGGCAAGGGACATTTGGGACCTCACCAAGTATGCCATTCAGGCCTCTAAAGAGAGGATGAGGTCTTCGGCCGATGCCCATCGGCGTCCCGCTCCTACATTTGCTCTGGTTGACCTAGTGTGGCTCTCTGCCTGAAACATCAGGCTACGTGTAGAGTCCACCAAGTTGGCACCTCACTTTTTGGGTCCCTTTAAAGTTCTTGAGTAGGTGAACCCGGTGGTTTACCGCCTAGCCCTTCTGCCTCGCCTTGGTATCACCGACTCCATTCACGTGTCCCTCCTGAAACCCGTTGCCATTTCCCGGTTTTCCGAGTCATATGCTGGGACGTCGCGTTAATCTACCGACGATCATGAGGTGAACGCCATTGTTGGATGCAAGGTCGTACGAGGCAAAAAAATTTATTTGGTGGATTGAAGGGGTTATGGGCCTGAGGATAGGTCCTGGGAGGCTGCCGAGCATATTCACGCTCCGCATCTCATTGCTGCCTTTGAGCGCAGCGAGGCCCAAACAAGGGGGGGCCCTAGGAGGGGGTTAATGTTAGGGTTCGAGTTCCCACTGCTGCACAAGGGGAGTCTCGAACCAGTCCCGCTGTGGTCCCCCATCCATCTCCGGCTGCAGTGGAGCCTGCTCAGCAAAGATGTCTGTCACAGTGTCTCGCCTGGTCTAATACTGTGCAGAGACTTGCTGCTGCCTCTACAGGTTCTGCTATTGTATCCAGTACTGGTCAGCGGCGAGCAGACGTCTTTAAGACTAAGTCCTTTGTTGCTTCATCTGAGCATGCCCAGAGCAAGATCTCCCATTGGAGATAAGGGGTCACATGCTCAGATACAGCTGCCACTCCTATTGGTCCTTCAGGAAGGTCCTGTGGCTGTTGATGTTCTGAAGCAGTTCCCATTGGTCCTTCCTGGAAGGTCTTTTTCTCGTGGCTGCTATAAAAGGCTGTCCTTACCGCACGGCAGTGCGCTAGTATCAAATCTGTTACGTGCTTGCGCCAGTGTGGTCATGTATGCTTGTGGTTAGGTCTCACTGAAATAAGCCCCTAGAATACCGACACCTCCGATGAGGAGATTGTATGCACGTATTCAGGGCTCGGCTGAAAATGCCATTAGAATACCGGCTACTCCGGTGAGGAGATTACTGCTTGGGTTCTGTTTGCATGACCACAGACTGCAATCCGCTTAGCAGTCATCTGTGTTCCCTGTGAGTCTAACAGGACACAGTCTTTGTTACAGCGGCTCTGTGAATTAACAGAGTTTGCTTATATCGCCATATAGTGCTACGTCGTTTACATCTGCGACTCTGCGGGATAACAGAGTTCGCTCATACTGCCTATTTACGCCATCTTACTAGCAGCAGGCTCTGCCTGCACGGTGGACCCTGGGCTGCAAACTCACTTCTCCTTAATATCTATTAGGTGCGTTCCGCAGGCCCTTAACACCCGACTCGACCCTAAAAAAGGAAAAGTCGCTCATCTCTAATCCCATATACTATAACAATTTTACAGTTTTTCATGAACCCAAGGTGCAAAATAACATAATTACATAGATGATTTACAGTGAAATATATTATTTTGTACCATATAAAGTTTAAGGTGCATAAAAACAGGAAAGGAGCTTTAAATATATTCCTATTACATATCATGCAACATCCTGGAATATTAGTGCCATAATAAGAATAAGTGTGTCACATACAGTACAGACCAAAAGTTTGGACACACCTTCTCATTCAACGATTTTTCTGTATTTTCATGACTATAAAAATTGTAGAATCACACTGAAGGCATCAAAACTATGAATTAACACATGTGGAATTATACATTACACTTTACAAAAAAGCGTGAAACAACTGAAAATATGTCTTATATTCTAGGTTCTTCAAAGTAGTCACCTTTTGCTTTGATTACTGCTTTGCACACAGAAAAGGTGAATGGATTGACTCTACATGCCTGATTCCCACCGTGAAGCATGGAGGAGGTGGTGTGATGATGTGGGGGTGCTTTGATGGTGACACTGTTGGGGATTTATTCAAAATTGAAGGCATAGTGAACCAGCATGGCTACCACAGCATCTTGCAGCAGCATGCTATTCCATCCGGTTTGCGTTTAGTTGGACCATCATTTATTTTTCAACAGGACAATGACCCCAAACACACCTCCAGGCTGTGTAAGGGCTATTTGACCAAGAGGGAGAGTGATGGGGTGCTACGCCAGATGACCTGGCCTCCACAGTCACCAGACCTGAACCCAATCTGTTATGTTCTGCTAAAAGCACTAAGGAAAGAAGGGAGATCGGTCTCTACGATAGAACTAAGTTTGATCCCTACGATGTAACGGGGAACCTGATCCTGCGATCAGACCCGCTAAAGTCCTCAGCTAGTCTGTACGAAGACCTATAGATGCGAGGAAGGGATCCCTACAAGAACTAGGGACTGGGAGAAAGATGGACACCTCCTAACAGAAGTTGTAGCAGTAAAAGACAAAAAAAACCAACATAGAACATAGAGGTCCGAAGACCAAGCAAAAACTGACTGAGTAAGGTCACAAAGCACCTGGCTAGCTTAACCCCTTAACGACCACCGATACGCCTTTTAACGGTGGTCATTAAGGGTACTTAAACCACAGCGCCGTTAAATAACGGCGCTGTGGAAAAAGTGAATAGCGCCCCCTAGAGGCGCATTATCTCCGGGGTCTCGGCTACCGGGGGGTAGCCGAGACCCCAGAGAACATGAATCGGGTCGTGTTTTACCGACACCGATGTTGCGATTGCCGTTATTAACCCTATAACGGCGACCGCAACAAAAAAAAAATGTTGTTCCATTTAATTTCTCTGTCCTCTGATGTCATCGGACATCAGAGGACAGAGAAAAAGGGTCCCCGGGACCCCCCTTATGTCCCCCAATGTGCCCATTGTGGCCCGCGGCCCACCTGCTTCCTTCGGTGGGCGCCGCCATCTTTGCGCCCGCCGCGTTCTGCCGGGGGGTGGGCAATTTTCTCTGGGGTCTCGGCTGCCAAGGGTAGCCGAGACCCCAGAGAACATGATCGGGGTCGGTATTTACCGACCCGGTGTCGCGATCGCCATTATACTAAGTATAATGGCGACCGCAAAAAAATGATTTCTCTCCCCTCTGATGTGATCGCACATCAGAGGGGAGATAATGAGGGTCCCCCGATCGCCCCCCCCTATACTTACCAGTGTCCTTGGTCTTCCCGCAGGCCCCAGGATCCCGGCGTCTTCTTCCTGGAAAAAAAAAATGGCGTGCGCATGCGCAGTGCGCCCGCCGATCTGCTTGGCGGCAGATTCAAAAAAGTTTCATTCATTCTCACAAAAGTACATTTTGATCACTGTGATAAACTATCACAGTGATCAAAATAAAAAAAAACAGTACATAACCCCCCCCTTTATCACCCCTTAGTTAGGGACATATAATAAAATATAGAAATTATATTTTTTTCATTTTTCTGCTAGGGTTAGGGTTAAGGCTAGGGTTAGGGTTATAATTAGGGTTAGGGTTATAATTAGGGATAGGGTTAGGCTGGGTTCATACTGCGTTATGGCAGTCCGTTGGCTAGCTTAACCCCTTAACGACCACCGATACGCCTTTTAACGGTGGTCATTAAGGGTACTTAAACCACAGCGCCGTTAAGTAACGGCGCTGTGGAAAAAGTGAATAGCGCCCCCCAGAGGCTCATTATCTCCGGGGTCTCGGCTACCGGGGGTAGCCGAGACCCCAGAGAACATGAATCGGGTCGGTTTTTACCGACACCGATGTTGCGATCGCCGTTATTAACCCTATAACGGCGAACGCAACAAAAAAAATAAAAAATGTTCCATTTAATTACTCTGTCCTCTGATGTCATCGGATATCAGAGGACAGAGAAAAAGGGTCCCCGGGACCCCCCTTATGTCCCCCAATGTGCCCGTTGTGGCCCGCGGGCCCACCTGCTTCCTCCTGTGGGCGCCGCCATCTTTGCGCCCGCCGCGTTCTGCCGGGGGGGTGGGCAATTTTCTCTGGGGTCTCGGCTGCCGAGGGTAGCCGAGACCCCAGAGAACATGATCGGGGTCGGTATTTACCGACCTCGGTGTCGCGATCGCCATTATACTAAGTATAGTGGCGACCGCAAAAAAAAAAAAAAAAATGATTTCTCTCCCCTCTGATGTGATCGCACATCAGAGGGGAGATAATGAGGGTCCACCGATCGCCCCCCCCTATACTTACCGGTGTCCTTGGTCTTCCCGCAGGCCCCAGGATCCCGGCGTCTTCTTCCTGGAAAAAAAAAATGGCGGGCGCATACGCAGTGCGCCCGCCGATCTGCTTGGCGGCAGATTCAAAAAAAGTTTCATTCATTCTCACAAAAGTACATTTTGATCACTGTGATAAACTATCACAGTGATCAAAATAAAAAAACAGTACATAACCCCCCCCTTTATCACCCACTTAGTTAGGGACATATAATAAAATATAGAAATTATATTTTTTTCATTTTTCTGCTAGGGTTAGGGTTAAGGCTAGGGTTAGGGTTATAATTAGGGTTAGGGTTATAATTAGGGTTAGGGTTATAATTAGGGATAGGGTTAGGCTGGGTTCATACTGCGTTATGGCAGTCCGTTGGCTAGCTTAACCCCTTAACGACCACCGATACGCCTTTTAACGGTGGTCATTAAGGGTACTTAAACCACAGCGCCGTTAAGTAACGGCGCTGTGGAAAAAGTGAATAGCGCCCCCCAGAGGCGCATTATCTCCGGGGTCTCGGCTACCGGGGGTAGCCGAGACCCCAGAGAACATGAATCGGGTCGGTTTTTACCAACACCGATGTTGCGATCGCCGTTATTAACCCTATAACGGCGAACGCAACAAAAAAAATAAAAAATGTTGTTCCATTTAATTACTCTGTCCTCTGATGTCATCGGACATCAGAGGACAGAGAAAAAGGGTCCCGGGACCCCCCTTATGTCCCCCAATGTGCCCGTTGTGGCCCGCGGGCCCACCTGCTTCCTCCTGTGGGCGCCGCCATCTTTGCGCCCGCCGCGTTCTGCCGGGGGGTGGGCAATTTTCTCTGGGGTCTCGGCTGCCGAAGGTAGCCGAGACCCCAGAGAACATGATCGGGGTCGGTATTTACCGACCTCGGTGTCGCGATCGCCATTATACTAAGTATAATGGCGACCGCAAAAAAAAAAAAAAAAATGATTTCTCTCCCCTCTGATGTGATCGCACATCAGAGGGGAGATAATGAGGGTCCCCCGATCGCCCCCCCCTATACTTACCGGTGTCCTTGGTCTTCCCGCAGGCCCCAGGATCCCGGCGTCTTCTTTCTGGAAAAAAAAAATGGCGGCGCATGCGCAGTGCGCCTGCCGATCTGCTTGGCGGCAGATTCAAAAAAAGTTTCATTCATTCTCACAAAAGTACATTTTGATCACTGTGATAAACTATCACAGTGATCAAAAAAAAAAAACAGTACATAACCCCCCCCTTTATCACCCCCTTAGTTAGGGACATATAATACAACATAGAAATTATATTGTTTTTCATTTTTCTGTTAGGGTTAGGGTTAAGGCTAGGGTTAGGGTTATAATTAGGGTTAGGGTTATAATTAGGGTTAGGGTTATAATTAGGGATAGGGTTAGGCTGGGTTCATACTGCGTTATGGCAGTCCGTTAGACAGACTGCGTTACACCGCGGTATAACGCGGTGTAACGCAGTCCGTTAACGCTGCCATTCACCCCATTTGAGGGCGCATCGCGACGAATGCCGTAAAGCGGCATGCGTTTGCGACGTGCCATCATTCAGTGACGGAGCCTCGGACGCGGGCGGCAGCGTCTGGGCTCCGTCATCGCTAGCGCAGATGAATCATCTGCTGATTCCTCTGCGCTAGTGGGTATAGCATAACGCGATCGCTTTATGCTATACCGTTACCAGCCCGTCAACGCTATGTGTTGAACGGGCTGGTAAAACGCAAAATGAACCCAGCCTTAGGGTTAGGGTTATAATTAGGGTTAGGGTTACAATTAGGTTTAGGATTACAATTAGGGTTAGGGCTACAATTAGGGTTAGGGTTACAATTAGGGTTAGGGTTACAATTGTTATGGGTCTGCGGAACACACCAAAAATATAATGTAGAAAGGTGCGTTCGCAGCCCGGGGTCCACCGTGCAAGCGGAGCCTGCTGCTAGTAAAAATGACGCGAGAAGCAAACTCTGTTATCCCGCAGAGTCGCCAACATAAACGCCGTAATGCGCTGTGGCAATGAGTGTGAACTCTGTTACTCCACAGAGCCGCTAGAAGGAGAGCCGCAGCGCTATATGGCGATGTGTGCGCACTCACTAGACACAACTGAGTGGCAAAGAAAACATGCTAGGGCGCTGACTAGCGTTGAAAGCGAACCCTGTTACGTCACAGGGCCGCTGAGAAAAAGCACTGTGTCCTGTAAGGCTCTCAGGTACACAGTTAAGTGCTAAGCGTACATAAAGCGTGATCATGTGCTAATGTCTTCGCGGGAGTCACCCGCAATCTATGGCGTCTGAACGCCAGACCCTGAATACGGCAATCAAAACTCCTCACCGGTTATGCCGGTAATCTAGGGCATCTAGGACACCGACCCTGACCAGCTTCCATACCAAACTCCTCACCGATTAAGTCGGTATTCTAGTGGCTTATTTCAGCCGGGTCCCTATCCACACATACACATGACCACACTGGCGCATAGCATACAATGGTTGATATTAGCGCATGGCGGCCCAGCCATGCTACCCTTTTATAGCAACAGCTACAGGACCTTCCAGGAACAAGGACCAATGAGAAACTGTTACAAACACATGTAGCTACATGACCTTCCTGGCAGACCAATAGGAGCCGCTGCAGCACCTGAACATGTGACCCCTGATCTCCAATGAGAGATCTCACTCTGGGCATGCTCAGAAGGGAAAACGCAGGACTTTGTCCAAAAGACGTCTGCTCCAGCACTGGCTATAATAGCAGATCCAGGAAAGGCAGCAGCAAGTCACTGCACAGTAGTGGAGTGGGCAAGACGCTTGGACCGACGTCTCTGCTGAGCAGGCTCCACTGCGGCCGGAGATGAATGGGAGACCACAGCGGGACGGGTTCGAGACTCCCCTTGTGCAGCAGCGGGAAATCGAACCCTAACATTACCCCCCCTCCTAGGGCCCCCCTTCTTTGGGCCTCGCTGCGCTCAAAGGCAGCGATGAGCTGCGGAGCGTGAACATGCTCGGCAGGCTCCCAGGATCTATCCTCAGGCCCATAACCCCTCCAATCCACCAAATAAAATTTTTTGCCTCGTACCACCTTGCACCCAACAATGGCGTTCACCTCATGATCATCGGTAGATGAACCCGACGTCCCGGCAGATGACTCGGAAAACCGGGAAATGGCCACGGGTTTCAAGAGGGACACGTGAAAGGTGTCAGTGGAGTCAGCCACAGCATTATTTAGAGCGAACTCAGCCCACAGTAGCAAGGATGCCCAGTCATCCTGCCTGGCAGAGACAAAATGTCGCAAGTATGTGACCAAGGTCTGGTTGGCCCTCTCTACCAACCCATTCGTCTCGGGATGGTATGCAGAGGAGAGATTCAACTCAATGCTGAGTAGACAACACAGCTCTCTCCAGAACCGAGACGCAAACTGGGGACCTCGATCACTGACAATTTTGTCTGGCATACCGTGTAGGCGGAAAATATGCCTAACGAATAATGCTGCCAAGGCCCGTGCAGACGGTAACCGTGGTAACGGCACCAAGTGCACCATTTTAGAGAAGTGGTCGGTTATCACCCAGATGATGGTGCAGCCCCGAGACTTGGGTAAGCCCACCACAAAATCCATCCTGACTATCTCCCAAGGCCTGTCTGCCACCGGTAAAGGAAAAAGTAACCCAGCTGGCCGTTGTCGAGGGGACTTATTCTTGGCGCAGGAGACGCATGCCTGAACGTATTCCCTGACGTCACGGGCCATCTGCGGCCACCAGTATGTCCTCGCCAGCAACTCAGAAGTCCTTTTGGTCCCAAAATGTCCACCCACCCTGGACGAATGTGCCCAAGAGAGTACTTCCGGTCGCAAATTGGTGGGCACAAAAGTCTTGCCTGGAGGCACAGACTCAAGCGAAACCGGAGCCACCGTTCTTAGACTTTCTGTGGGGACAATCAGCCGAGGCTCCTCCTCCACCTCCTCAGAGGACACCACGGAGCGGGATAGAGCATCTGCGCGAATGTTCTTCTCACCGGAGAGGAAATGGAGGGTGAAATGGAACCGGGAGAAAAACAAGGACCATCTGGCCTGACGAGAATTTAGCCGCTGGGCTGTCTGCAAATACACCAAGTTCTTGTGGTCTGTGAACACTTGGAAGGGGAAGCAAGCCCCCTCCAGAAGATGTCGTCACTCGGAGAAGGCCAACTTCATAGTCAGTAACTCCCTGTCCCCGATGGAATAATTCCTCTCTGCTGGTGTAAAGGTTTTGGAAAAGAAGAAGCAGGGATGCTTCCGACCCTGGGCATCCTTTTGAAAAAGGACTGTTCCAGCACCAACAGAAGAGGCATCAAACTCTAAGATAAACGGTTT
>JARQOD010011128.1:0-24634 GCA_033576555.1 Oophaga sylvatica
CTCTCACACTTGTCCCGGTTGATCATGGACCCGGATGCCACCGAGTAGCGTTCAACCTCAGACATCACCCAATCCGCCTCCTCTCTCGAGGATACAAAAAGGGAAACGTCGTCAGCGTACGCCACTACCCTCAAGGCGGCCTCCGGCATCCGCCCGGTCCATCCCGACTCCCACCAACGGTCCGCGCTCCACCCTCCTTAAAAGGGGGTCGATCGCGAACACGTATAACAGTGGGCTCAGAGGACAGCCCTGGCGGACACCAGACCTCACCTCAAAAGGGTGTCCGACCCAACCGTTCACTAGCGGAAAAGTCTCTGCCCCATTGTATAAAACTCTCAACCAATCAACAAACCTCCCAGGCAGACCGTATCTCAGAAGAACGGACCAGAGGTACTCATGGTTAACCCGTCAAAGGCCTTTGCCTGGTCTAAGGACAGCAAGTACCCCTTCCAGTGACCTGCCCTGCCCTGCTCCACTGCCTCTCGGACACCGAGCACAGCACTAAATGTACTGCGGCCTGGAACAGAGCAGTGCTGGGCCCCCGAAAGGAGCCGGGGTGCAAACTTCACCAACCGATTAAAAAGCACCTTTGCCAGAACCTTTCGGTCCGTATTGAGAAGCGCTATGGGACGCCAATTCTCAATACGGGACGAGTCTTTACCCTTTGACAGGATAATCAGGGCTGACTTCCTCATTGAACTGGGCAGAGTGTCCGAGGAGAGGCACTCATTAAACACCTCAGTCAAGAGGGGGACCAAAGAGTCCCGAAAAGTCTTGTAGAACTCGGATGTTAAGCCATCCGGACCGGCGACTTTTTGGGCCGTAGCCCATCAATCGCCCGTCTCACTTCCTCTTCCCTGATTGCTTCTGCCAAAACATGAAGAGAGGGGTCATCCCCCGGCTCAGGGATGGTTTCAGCCAGGAAAGCCGACATCTCATCCCGATCAGGATCCCTCCTCCCCAAGAGATGCGAGTAGAAGGATCTGACCACCTCCAGGATCCCTGATTTGGATCTGTTCAGGGACCCCGTACTGTCGATCAGTCCTGTCACCATCTTACAATTCACTGACAACCTGCAGTTTCTGTAAGGGTCGGGCGAGCGGTACCTCCCGAAATCCCTCTCAAAAGCCAAGGATGTGTGCCTATCGTACTGGCACCCCTTGAGTAAGGTCTTCACCATGGAGATTTCCTCTCGGTCCCCTCTAGTCGAGACGAGCTGCTCGAGTTTCCTCCCCAGCTGTCGATACAGGCGGTACCTGTTCAGGCCCCTGAGGCTCGAGAGCTGACAGAAGAACCTTGCGACCCTTCTTTTGAAGATCTCCCACCACTCAGACTTACTGCTACAAAGACCCAAGAGAGGTACCTGGCTCTGAAGAAATTCCTCAAATGACTGTCTTACTTCCGCTTCTTCCAGAAGGGACGAATTCAGCTTCCATAGGCCTCTCCCCATCCGGGGAGTCTCTGTAACATTCAAAGTAAAGAAAATTAAACAGTGATCGGAGAACTCCACCTCAACAGCGGACATTGCAGAAGAGACGGCTTCCTCCTTTAAAAAAAACCTATCTATCCTAGACCTACTGCTTCCCCTATAAAAGGTGAAACCCTCGTGACCTGGGGTGTGCCGGATGTGGACATCCACCAGGCGAGCTTCGCTTAATATGCTATTCAAGGCTACGCTATCATAAGTCAGCCGGTCTCCGGGGCCTCCACTATCACGGAGTCTGGTTATAGTATTAAAATCCCCACCGAAGACCACCTGCCGGCTCGTAAAAAGATAGGGCTTGATCCTCAGGAAGAGACATTTACGGTCCCACTTAGATTGCGGGCCATAGATATTGATGAGCCGAAGCTCCTGTCCCCTTATGAAGACGTCAAGGACCAAACATCTCCCCATTTCTACCTCGATCACCCGTCTGCATTCCACCTCCGCGGTCTTAAAAAGAACTGCTACCCCGCTATACGGCTCGGCCGAAAGAGACCAGTATGAGGGCCCACTCCTCCATTCCCTCTTTGCTTTGTGGATGGACCCCAGGTCCGTTAGTCTGGTCTCCTGCAAAAATAAGATATCAGCCTCAACCCGGGTGAAAAAATCAAAGGCCGTAAATCTAGCCGTATCCGACTTTATGCTGGCGACATTAATCGACGCCAGAGTCAACGGGGTAGGTTCCGCCATCATGGGTGATTGAGTTAGACGGCCTGTTTTTTAACCGTACCCCCAGATTTCCTCTCCCCCTCTGAGGAGGAGCCCGACTCACCCTCCTCTTTAAAGACACTGAGGTGTCCATATCCTCCTTAGCAGCAGTGGACACCTCCTTCCCAGCGCTAGATTCCTCGCCCCTGGACCCCGAGGTAGTCCCCCCGCCATAGGAGTGTGAATCCCCCGGAGGACGGACCTCGCCACTCCCTGAAGGCACCCCAGATGTTGCATCCGGCCCCTCACCCCCGACCTACGACACAGCAGAGTCATCGAGGGCTTGGAACCAATTGGAGAGGGGGATCAGAGGTGAGCCGGTGAGCCCTTCCGCAGGCACCCTAGCGGTCAAGGAGGGGGCATTAGATTTTTTAGCCTTGTTCTTCTTCTTCCGCCTCTTACCGGTACGATCGTCACCCGTTTTTTTAGGCTGCTCCACCACCTCTTCATCCACACTTTCATACTGGGAAGAGTTATCAGAAGCAGCCACCTCCCTCTCCATCCTCTGGATCTCCTCGCTCACCGACTTCTCCCCCAGAGCCTCAGAGACTTCGGCTGCAGCCTCCAGGGTGGGGGCAGTCATCATCCCAGTTGCCTGAGGCTTATCCTGCCCCCTGCCCTTACGGTGCCTCACCTGTTGCCACTGGTGGGCAGATGTACCAGCCTCGCCTTTCCTCACTGACCCCTCAGCTCCCCTCACGCCTCCACCCCCAGCCCCAGCAGAAGTTGCACCACCGGGGACCCCCCCATGGCTCCCCCCCACTGGGCCAGAGATGGTGCCGGAAAAGGAGCGGGGGCAGCGGCTATACGGGTGACCTAGGTCACCACATAGGTGACACCTAATGTCACCACAGGCTGTGGCAAGATGACCTACCCCGCCACACAAGGCACACTTCTGCACCTTGCAGCCTGCGCTGAAGTGGCGGGGATCACCGCACCTGTGGCAGACCTTCGGTTGCCCCTGGTAGAAGATCTGGATTCTGTCCCTCCCCAGAAATGCTGAGGAGGGGATGTGGGTGACCGTACCTCCTGAAACCTTCAACTTTACCATGAAGGTCCAGCCCCCTGACCAAATGCCAAACTCGTCCCTATTTTTCTTAGGGACGTCCGTGACTTCCCCATAACGGGAAAGCCACGTCATGATGTCGACCCCAGAGAGTGACTCGTTACTTGTCAGAATGGTCACCCTCTTTACACTATTTTGGCGAGACACCGCCTGTACGGCAAAGTCTCGCCAGCCGGGCTCCCCCTTTGCCAGTTCGAAATTCGACCAGAAAAGCCCATTAGTGTCCCCCGGAGATTTGCGTCCTGGGCCGTCTGTGCTAGGTAGTGTCTCCCAGAGATGTGCCTCCTGGGCCGCTTGTGCCCGGTAGTGTCCCCCAGAGAAGTGTGCCCGGTAGTGTCCCTAGGAGACTTGTGTCTTGGGCCGCCTGTGCCTGGTAGTGTCCACTGGAGTTGGGCGTCCTGGGCCACCTGTACTCCGTAGTGTCGCCCAGAGACATGCGTGCTGAGCCCGGTAGTGTTCCCCGGAGACGTGCGTCCTGGACCGCCTGTGTCCAGTAGTGTCCATTAGAGTCTTGCGTACCTGGGCCGCCTGTGCCCAGTAGTGTCCCCCGAGAATTACGCCCTGGACCTGGTTGGTGTTCCCCTGAGACTTGCGTCATGGGCCCGTTAGTGTCCCCTGGAGAATTACGCCCTGGACCTGGTGGTGTTCCCCTGAGACTTGCGTCCTGGGCCGCCTGTACTCGGTAGTGTACCCGGAGACGTGTCCTGGGCCGCCTGTACTCGGTAGTGTCCCCCGGAGACGTGTCCTGGGCCGCCTGTACTCGGTAGTGTACCCGGAGACGTGCGTCCTGGGCCGCCTGTACTTGGTAGTGTACCCGGAGACGTGTCCTGGGCCGCCTGTACTCGGTAGTGTCCCCAGAGAAGTGTGCCCGGTAGTGTCCCTAGGAGACTTGTGTCTTGGGCCGCCTGTGCCTGGTAGTGTCCACTGGAGTTGGGCGTCCTGGGCCACCTGTACTCCGTAGTGTCGCCCAGAGACATGCGTGCTGGGCCCGGTAGTGTTCCCCGGAGACGTGCGTCCTGGACCGCCTGTGTCCAGTAGTGTCCATTAGAGTCTTGCGTACCTGGGCCGCCTGTGCCCAGTAGTGTCCCCCGGAGAATTACGCCCTCGACCTGGTGGTGTTCCCCTGAGACTTGCGTCATGGGCCCGTTAGTGTCCCCCGGAGAATTACGCCCTGGACCTGGTGGTGTTCCCCTGAGACTTGCGTCCTGGGCCGCCTGTACTCGGTAGTGTACCCGGAGACGTGTCCTGGGCCGCCTGTACTCGGTAGTGTCCCCCGGAGACGTGTTCTGGGCCGCCTGTACTCGGTAGTGTACCCGGAGACGTGCGTCCTGGGCTGCCTGTACTTGGTAGTGTACCCGGAGACGTGTGTCCTGGGCTGCCTGTACTCGGTAGTGTCCCCCGGAGACGTGTCCTGGGCCGCCTGTACTCGGTAGTGTCCCCCGGAGACGTGTCCTGGGCCGCCTGTACTCGGTAGTGTCCCCCGGAGACGTGTCCTGGGCCGCCTGTACTCGGTAGTGTACCCGGAGACGTGCGTCCTGGGCTGCCTGTACTTGGTAGTGTACCCGGAGACGTGCGTCCTGGGCCGCCTGTACTTGGTAGTGTACCCGGAGACTTGCGTCCTGGGCCGCCTGTACTCGGTAGTGTACCCAGAGACGTGTCCTGGGCCGCCTGTACTCGGTAGTGTCCCCCGGAGACGTGTCCTGGGCCGCCTGTACTCGGTAGTGTACCCGGAGACGTGCGTCCTGGGCTGCCTGTACTCGGTAGTGTACCCGGTAACGTGCGTCCTGGGCCGCCTGTACTCGGTAGTGTACCCGGAGACGTGCGTCCTGGGCTGCCTGTACTCTGTAGTGTCCCCCGGAGACGTGTCCTGGGCCGCCTGTACTCGGTAGTGTACCCGGAGACGTGCGTCCTGGGCTGCCTGTACTCTGTAGTGTCCCCCGGAGACGTGTCCTGGGCTGCCTGTACTCGGTAGTGTACCCGGAGACGTGCGTCCTGGGCTGCCTGTACTTGGTAGTGTACCCGGAGACGTGCGTCCCGGGCTGTCTGTACTTGGTAGTGTACCCGGAGACGTGTCCTGGGCTGCCTGTACTCGGTAGTGTCCCCCGGAGACGTGTCCTGGGCCGCCTGTACTCGGTAGTGTACCCGGAGACGTGCGTCCTGGGCTGCTTTTGCTTGGTAGTGTACCCGGAGACGTGCGTCCTGGGCCGCCTGTACTCGGTAGTGTACCCGGAGACGTGCGTCCTGGGCCGCCTGTACTCGGTAGTGTACCCGGAGACGTGTCCTGGGCCGCCTGTACTCGGTAGTGTCCCCCGGAGACGTGTCCTGGGCCGCCTGTACTCGGTAGTGTACCCGGAGACGTGCGTCCTGGGCCGCCTGTACTTGGTAGTGTACCCGGAGACGTGTCCTGGGCCGCCTGTACTCGGTAGTGTCCCCCAGAGAAGTGTGCCCGGTAGTGTCCCTAGGAGACTTGTGTCTTGGGCCGCCTGTGCCTGGTAGTGTCCACTGGAGTTGGGCGTCCTGGGCCACCTGTACTCCGTAGTGTCGCCCAGAGACATGCGTGCTGGGCCCGGTAGTGTTCCCCGGAGACGTGCGTCCTGGACCGCCTGTGTCCAGTAGTGTCCATTAGAGTCTTGCGTACCTGGGCCGCCTGTGCCCAGTAGTGTCCCCCGGAGAATTACGCCCTGGACCTGGTGGTGTTCCCTGAGACTTGCGTCATGGGCCCGTTAGTGTCCCCCGGAGAATTACGCCATGGACCTGGTGGTGTTCCCCTGAGACTTGCGTCCTGGGCCGCCTGTACTCGGTAGTGTACCCGGAGACGTGTCCTGGGCCGCCTGTACTCGGTAGTGTCCCCCGGAGACGTGTCCTGGGCCGCCTGTACTCGGTAGTGTACCCGGAGACGTGCGTCCTGGGCTGCCTGTACTTGGTAGTGTACCCGGAGACGTGTGTCCTGGGCCGCCTGTACTCGGTAGTGTCCCCCGGAGACGTGTCTCGGGCCGCCTGTACTCGGTAGTGTCCCCCGGAGACGTGTCCTGGGCCGCCTGTACTCGGTAGTGTCCCCCGGAGACGTGTCCTGGGCCGCCTGTACTCGGTAGTGTACCCGGAGACGTGCGTCCTGGGCTGCCTGTACTTGGTAGTGTACCCGGAGACGTGCGTCCTGGGCCGCCTGTACTTGGTAGTGTACCCGGAGACTTGCGTCCTGGGCCGCCTGTACTCGGTAGTGTACCCAGAGACGTGTCCTGGGCCGCCTGTACTCAGTAGTGTCCCCCGGAGACGTGTCCTGGGCCGCCTGTACTCGGTAGTGTACCCGGAGACGTGCGTCCTGGGCTGCCTGTACTCGGTAGTGTACCCGGAGACGTGCATCCTGGGCCGCCTGTACTCGGTAGTGTACCCGGAGACGTGCGTCCTGGGCCGCCTGTACTCGGTAGTGTACCCGGAGACGTGCGTCCTGGGCTGCCTGTACTCTGTAGTGTACCCGGAGACGTGTCCTGGGCCGCCTGTACTCGGTAGTGTCCCCTGGAGACGTGTCCTGGGCTGCCTGTACTCGGTAGTGTACCCGGAGACGTGCGTCCTGGGCTGCCTGTACTTGGTAGTGTACCCGGAGACGTGCGTCCTGGGCTGCGTGTACTTGGTAGTGTACCCGGAGACGTGTCCTGGGCCGCCTGTACTCGGTAGTGTCCCCCGGAGACGTGTCCTGGGCCGCCTGTACTCGGTAGTGTACCCGGAGACGTGCGTCCTGGGCTGCCTGTACTTGGTAGTGTACCCGGAGACGTGCGTCCTGGGCCGCCTGTACTTGGTAGTGTACCCGGAGACGTGCGTCCTGGGCCGCCTGTACTCGGTAGTGTACCCGGAGATGTGTCCTGGGCCGCCTGTACTCGGTAGTGTCCCCGGAGACGTGTCCTGGGCCGCCTGTACTCGGTAGTGTACCCGGAGACGTGCGTCCTGGGCTGCCTGTACTCGGTAGTGTACCCGGAGACGTGCGTCCTGGGCCGCCTGTACTCGGTAGTGTACCCGGAGACGTGTGTCCTGGGCTGCCTGTACTCTGTAGTGTACCCGGAGACGTGTCCTGGGCCGCCTGTACTCGGTAGTGTCCCCCAGAGACGTGTCCTGGGCTGCCTGTACTCGGTAGTGTACCCGGAGACGTGCGTCCTGGGCTGCCTGTACTTGGTAGTGTACCCGGAGACGTGCGTCCTGGGCTGCCTGTACTTGGTAGTGTACCCGGAGACGTGTCCTGGGCTGCCTGTACTCGGTAGTGTCCCCCGGAGACGTGTCCTGGGCCGCCTGTACTCGGTAGTGTACCCGGAGACGTGCGTCCTGGGCTGCCTGTACTTGGTAGTGTACCCGGAGACGTGCGTCCTGGGCCGCCTGTACTCGGTAGTGTACCCGGAGACGTGCGTCCTGGGCCGCCTGTACCCCTCGGTAGTGTCCCCCGGAGACGTGTGTCCTAGGCCGCCTGTACCCCTCGGTAGTGTCCCCCGGAGATGTGTGTCCTGGGCCGCCTGTACTCGGTAGTGTACCCGGAGACGTGCGTCCTGGGCTGCCTGTACTCGGTAGTGTACCCGGAGACGTGCGTCCTGGGCCGCCTGTACTCGGTAGTGTACCCGGAGACGTGCGTCCTGGGCTGCCTGTACTCTGTAGTGTACCCGGAGACGTGTCCTGGGCCGCCTGTACTCAGTAGTGTCCCCCGGAGACGTGTCCTGGGCTGCCTGTACTCGGTAGTGTTCCCGGAGACGTGCGTCCTGGGCTGCCTGTACTTGGTAGTGTACCCGGAGACGTGCGTCCTGGGCTGCCTGTACTTGGTAGTGTACCCGGAGACGTGCGTCCTGGGCCGCCTGTACTCGGTAGTGTACCCGGAGACGTGTGTCCTGGGCCGCCTGTACCCCTCGGTAGTGTCCCCCGGAGATGTGTGTCCTGGGCCGCCTGTACTCGGTAGTGTACCCGGAGACGTGCGTCCTGGGCCGCCTGTACTCGGTAGTGTACCCAGAGACGTGCGTCCTGGGCCGCCTGTACCCCTCGGTAGTGTCCCCGGAGACGTGTGTCCTGGGCCGCCTGTACCCCTCGGTAGTGTCCCCCGGAGATGTGTGTCCTGGGCCGCCTGTACTCGGTAGTGTACCCGGAGACGTGCGTCCTGGGCCGCCTGTACTCAGTAGTGTACCCGGAGACGTGCGTCCTGGGTCCGGTAGTGTCTTAAAAAGACGTGCTCATTCTTGTCCTGCTGGTCCTGGGTTTCCTCACCCACCCATCTACGTTGCAGACATTGGATAACGTGATGTCTTTGTGTAGGAATAGGCCGGGTTCTTGTCCGTTCTCTGCTTTCAGTGTATGAGCGGTGCGTTGTGTGTACTGTATGGATGGGCTGGTGCACAGCAGACATGAGCCTTGCTATTAAAGCCACCACATTGTGCGCAGAGATCTGCTCTCCCGGGATCCAGTCGTCACTTGGAGCTCTGATCGGAGCACTTGGTGCTGCGCAAGGTTCCCTGGAGCCTGATCCATTGACTCTAGGGAGGCAGCAAACCTGTAACATGAAGGCTCCGGGTGATCGCCCGCGGTTCTCCACTCACCCGCAGTGCTGCTGTCCTTTTGGGCCTGCTTTTCCATATGTATATATTTTTAAAGGGGCAGTTCAGTCTTCTCATTCTTTGCGCATCATTTCCTTGCTGTTTTAAAGATGAATGCTTGCACCTCTGGTATTTCTTACAGCTGAAGGTTTGTTACAGTGTTGTCCAGCCTGGCAGGGAAAATTCATCAGCACAGTGAGGCTGTGACCAGTAGTTCTTGTGACCAGTGATGGGAGACAGTGGTGGCGATTTCCAGCCATTCAGCTTCCTGTGTGCAGCAGCCTGTATTCTGCCTGTGGAGTGCAGGCCATCAGGAGGATGTGACAGAACGCCGTCCATGTCCTACCGGTCAAGACTGTCACACCGGGGGGCTGAGAGCGTGACCTGCAGGCCTGCGATACGTGCTGATGGCTCACAGTGTGTACAGATGACTGCCCAGCAGTCCCATGTGATGGGAAGGCAACAGTCACCACTCAGCAGTCCCATGTAATGAGATGGCAACAGTCACCGCCTAGCAGTCCCATGTAATGAGGGCAACAGTCCACCACACAGAAGTCCTATGTAACGTGGACATATGCTGCTCACGGTGCCTTAGAGCATTTCTTCTCCCAGATGCCACAATCTACAGTAATTGGCGGAAAACGATTCCACAAGATTGTGTGACCCCACTTCACCCCCGCATGCACCTACAGCGCTTTTGTGTGACTTCACCCCGCATGCACCTACAGCGCTTTCGTGTGACCCCACTCCCCCTCGTGCATCCAGGGTGCTGTAGTATTACCTCATTCCCCCATGTGCACCCATGATGCTTTCGTGTGACCCCACTCCCCCGCGTGCACCCATGAAGCTTTCGTGTGACCCCACTCCGCCACGTGCACCCATGGCACGGTCGTGTGACCCCACTCCCCACGTGCACCCATAGCGCTTTCGTGTAACCCCACTCACCCACGTGCACCCATGACGCGGTCATGTGACCCCACTCCCCCGCGTGCACCTATGGCGTTTTCGTGTGACCCCCACTCTCCAGCTTGCACCCATGGCGCTTTCGTGTGACCCCACTCCCCGCGTGCACCCATGACGCTTTCATGTGACTTCACTCCCCCGTGTGCACCCATGGCGCTTTCGTGTGACCCCACTCCCCTGTGTGCACCCATGGCGCTTTCGTGTGACCCCACTCCCCGTCGTGCACCCATGGCGCTTTCGTGTGACCCCACTCCCCGTCGTGCACCCAGGGTGCGGTCGTGTGACCCCATTCCCCCGTGTGCACCCATGACGCTTTCGTGTGACCCCACTCCCCCGCGTGCACCCATGACGCGTTCGTGTGACTTCACTCCCCTGTGTGCACCCATGGCGCTTTCGTGTGACCCCACTCCCCCTCGTGCACCCAGGATGCGGTCGTGTGACCCCATTCCCCCGTGTGCTCCCATGGCGCGGTCGTGTGACCAACCTGCACCCATGACGCGGTCATGTGACCCTCTCCCCCTCGTGCATCCAGGGTGCTGTAGTATGACCCCCACTCCTCCGCGTGCACCCATGGCGCTTTCGTGTGACCACACTACCCCGCGTGCACCCATGGCGCTTTCGTGTGACCCCATTCCCCGCGTGCACCCAGGGCACGGTTGTGTGACCCCACTCCCCCGCGTGCACCCATGGCGCTTTCGTATGACCCCATTCCCCCGCGTGCACCCATGGCGCTTTCGTATGACCCCATTCCCCCGTGTGCACCCATGGCACGGTCGTGTGACCCCACTCCCCCGCGTGCACCCATGGCGCGGTCTTGGGTCCTATCCCCAGGTAGGGTTATACGTTGCAGCATTGCTTCCTGAGGATGCACATAATACTTGGTTACCGGATGCTGCAAGTACAGAATTCCAGAATGACGGTAAAGACTGACACTGATGGAGGGTGTGTGGTGTTTGCTGTGTGCTGTATCTACCTACAGCCCTCACAGCGAGCGCTGAGCCCCGTCCTGGCCGCCCGCAGGGTGAGCTCTAAGCCCCGACCTGGCCGCCCGCAGGGTGAGCATTGACGCCTAACCGCCCGCACGGCGAGCGCTGAGCCCCGTTCTGACCGCCCGCAGGGCGAGCCTTGACGCCTGGCCGCCCGCAGGGTGAGCTCTGAGCCCCATCCTGGCCGCCCGTACGGTGGGCCCTGTCACCCGGCTGGCGAGCTCTGAGCCCCGTCCTGGCCGCCCACAGGGCGAGCATTGACACCTGACCCCCGCACGGCGAGCACTGAGCCCCGTCCTGGCCGCCCGCAGGGCGAGCGCTGAGCCCCGTCCTGGCCGCCCGCAATGCGAGCATTGACGCCTGACCGCCTGCACGGCGAGCTCTGAGCCCGGCCTGGCCGCCCGCTGGGCGAGCATTGACGCCTGACCGCCCGCACGGCGAGCGCTGAGCCCCATCCTGGCCGCCCGCAATGCGAGCATTGACGCCTGACCGCCCGCACGGCGAGCTCTGAGCCCCGGCCTGGCCGCCCGCAGAGCGAGTGCTGAGCCCCGTCCTGGCTGCCCGCAGGGCGAGCTCTGAGCCCCGGCCTGGCCGCCCGCAATGCGAGCATTGACGCCTGACCGCCTGCACGGCGAGCTCTGAGCCCCGGCCTGGCCGCCCGCTGGGCGAGCATTGACGCCTGACCGCCCGCACGGCGAGCGCTGAGCCCCATCCTGGCCGCCCGCAATGCGAGCATTGACGCCTGACCGCCCGCACGGCGAGCTCTGAGCCCCGGCCTGGCCGCCCGCAGAGCGAGTGCTGAGCCCCGTCCTGGCTGCCCGCAGGGCGAGCTCTGAGCCCCGGCCTGGCCGTCCGCAGGGCGAGCTCTGAGCCCCGGCCTGGCCACCCGCAGGGCGAGCTCTGAGCCCCGGCCTGCCGCCCGCAGGGCGACTCTGAGCCCCGGCCTGACCGCGCGGGGACTCTGAGCCGGCCTGGCCACCCGCAGGGTGAGCTCTGAGCCCCGGCGGCCACCCGCAGGGCGAGCTCTGAGGCCCCGGCCTAGCTGCCGCGCAGGCGAGCTTTCAGACCCGGCCTGGCCGCCTGCAAGGCGAGCGCTGAGCCCCGTCCTGACCGCCCGCAGGGCGAGCTCTGAGTCCCGGCCTGACCGCTCGCAGGTCGAGCTCTGAGCCCCGGCCTGGCCGCCCGCACGGTGAGCTCTGAGCCCCGGCCTGGCCGCCCACAGGGCGAGCTCTGAGCCATGCCCTGGCCGCCTGCAAGGCGAGCGCTGAGCCCCGTCCTGACCCCGCCCGCAGGGCGAGCTCTGAGCCCTGGCCTGACCGCCCGCAGGTCGAGCTCTGAGCCCCGGCCTGGCCGCCTGCAAGGCGAGCGCTGAGCCCCGTCCTGACCCCGCCCGCAGGGCGAGCTCTGAGCCCCGGCCTGGCCGCCTGCAAGGCGAGCGCTGAGCCCCGTCCTGACCCCGCCCGCAGGGCGAGCTCTGAGCCCTGGCCTGACCGCCCGCAGGTCGAGCTCTGAGCCCCGGCCAGGCCGCCTGCAAGGCGAGCGCTGAGCCCCGTCCTGACCCCGCCCGCAGGGCGAGCTCTGAGCCCCGGCCTGGCCGCCTGCAAGGCGAGCGCTGAGCCCTGTCCTGACCCCGCCCGCAGGGCGAGCTCTGAGCCCTGGCCTGGCCGCCCGCAGGGCGATCTCTGAGCCCCGGCCTGGCCGCCCGCAGGTCGAGCTCTGAGCCCCGGCCTGGCCGCCCGCACGGCGAGCTCTGAGCCCCGGCCTGGCCGCCCGCATGGCGAGCTCTGAGTCCTGGCCTGGCCGCCTTGTCACCCGGCCAGCGAGCATTGTCCCCAGGCCTGGCTGCATAGCAGGCGCTAACGCCCGGCCTCGCATTGGGGTCACCATCCTCTTACATAGTAGATGTCATGGGTCTTGCGGATGTGGCTGACCGCTCTCGTGAGTATGGTAGGGATGACACACGGCTTTGCCAGTCTCCTCAGTATTCACTACAGAATCGGACAGGTTCTGGAGCCGGGAAAGCGTGGCGTGCCATACTGAGGGGCTCCAAGCCTCTCCGACCTCATTCAGATCGGAATAGTTTCTTCATGCCCTTTTTATTTTCAGGTAGACTCTACATCGGGCACCGTGGAGGGAGTCTGGGGGGCTGCGGACTCGTTCGGCAGCTCCAGGGGTGCCATCATCTGCCATGATATCAGCTGCCCCACTCTTTGGTGGTGTGCACAACTGGACCAGCGCTGACCGCGTGCGTATGTGCGGCATTAGCGAGGACAGGTAAGAGTTCACTCTCAACCTTCTGGCCCTGGAACCGGACATTGTCCTTCCTGTCCCTCTAGAAGAGATCCTGCCTGAATATGAGAACATAACACACCTGAGCACAGAGGGTCCCACTGCCTCATAACTGGCTCCTAAATCTATTATCAAGCGTGACCGTCTGTGACGGCGGCCGGATCACGGGCCGTAGTGACGGCGGCCGGATCACGGGCCGTAGTGACGGTGGCCGGATCACGGGCCGTAGTGACGGTGGCCGGATCACGGGCCGTAGTGACGGTGGCCGGATCACGGGCCGTAGTGACGGTGGCCGGATCACGGGCCGTAGTGACGGCGGCCGGATCACGGGCTGTAGTGACGGTGGCCGGATCACGGGCCGTAGTGACGGCGGCCGGATCACGGGCCATAGTGACGGCGGGCGGATCACGGGCTGTAGTGACGGCGGGCGGATCACGGGCTGTTGTGAGGGCGGCCGGATCACGGGCTGTAGTGAGGGCGGCCGGATCACGGGCTGTAGTGAGGGCGGCCGGATCACGGGCTGTAGTGACGGCGGGTGGATCACGGGCTGTTGAGGGCGGCCGGATCACGGGCTGTAGTGAGGGCGGACGGATCACAGGCTGTAGTGAGGGCGGCCGGATCACGGGCTGTAGTGAGGGCGGCCGGATCACGGGCTGTAGTGACGGCGGGCGGATCACGGGCTGTGGTGAGGGCGGCCGGATCACGGGCTGTAGTGACGGCGGCCGGATCACGGGCTGTAGTGACGGAGGGCGGATCACGGGCTGTGGTGAGGGCGGGCGGATCACGGGCTGTAGTGACGGCGGGCGGATCACGGCCTGTGGTGAGGGCGGCCGGATCACGGGTTGTAGTGACGGCAGGCGGATCACGGGCTGTGGTGAGGGCGGCCGGATCACGGGTTGTAGTGACGGCTCTGATTCCGAGGAGCCCGGGGTTATGTAGAGGAAAGGCTGCAGTATTGGTCATTGGTTTATGCCGCTCAGTGTTAGCACCGTACCCTGCCGTCGGCCGTGTCATGGACTGATGGGTGGCCATTGCTCACTGTGATATTTTACTTTGGTTTTGAACAGGAGGACGACACTGTCTGATGAGGAGTCCAAGTCTAGCAGTGCCCAGCCCCTGGGATCTGACGACCGTTGTGTGAGCGCTATCCTCCCCAAGGTGAGCTGCCGCTGCGGACATGCTGGAGTACATGCAGCACTCAGCCCTGTGCCGACTCTCCGGGACCATTCGTGTGTATATACAGTGCCTTGAAAATTGGGATTTTATGAGGCACCGAAACAAAGTGTAAAGGAAACAATACAGGATTTTATAAATATTTTACAACTATACATCTGAACATTGTGCATTTGTGTTAAACCCCTGAGTCAATACTTTGTAGGACCACCTTTCTCTGCAGTCACTGCTGCAGTCTTTTTGGGGTCTGTCTCTCCAGCTTTCTCTCCAGTCTTTTGGGGTCTGTCTCTCCACCTTTTTCTGCAGTCACTGCTGCAGTCTTTTGGGGTCTGTCTCTCCAGCTTTCTCTGCAGTATTTTGGGGTCTGTCTCTCCCACCTTCCTCTGCAGTCTTTTGGGGTCTGTCTCTCCACCTTTCTCTGCAGTATTTTGGGGTCTGTCTCTCCACCTTTCTCTGCAATCTTTTGGGGTCTGTCTCTCCACCTTTCTCTGCAGTATTTTGGGGTCTGTCTCTCCACCTTTCTCTGCAATCTTTTGGGGTCTGTCTCTCCACCTTTCTCTGCAGTATTTTGGGGTCTGTCTCTCCACCTTTCTCTGCAATCTTTTGGGGTCTGTCTCTCCACCTTTCTCTGCAGTATTTTGGGGTCTGTTTCTCCACCTTTCTCTGCAGTCCTTTGGGGTCTGTCTCTCCACCTTCTCTGCAGTCTTTTGGGGTCTGTCTCTCCACCTTTCTCTGCAGTCTTTTGGGGTCTGTCTCTCCAGCTTTCTCTGCAGTCTTTTGGGGTCTGTCTCTCCACCTTTCTCTGCAGTCTTTTGGGGTCTGTCTCTCCAGCTTTCTCTGCAGTCTTTTGGGGTCTGTCTCTCCACCTTTCTCTGCAGTCTTTTGGGGTCTGTCTCTCCAGCTTTCTCTGCAGTATTTTGGGGTCTGTCTCTCCACCTTTCTCTGCAGTCTTTTGGGGTCTGTCCCTCCACCTTCCTCTGCAGTCTTTTTGGGGTCTGTCTCTCCACCTTTCTCTGCAGTCTTTTGGGGTCTGTCTCTCCCATTTTTCTCTGCAGTCTTTTGGGGTCTGTCCCTCCACCTTCCTCTGCAGTCTTTTGGGGTCTGTCTCTCCACCTTTCTCTGCAGTCTTTGGGGTCTGTCTCTCCACCTTTCCCTGCAATCTTTTGGGGTCTGTCTCTCCACCTTTCCCTGCAATCTTTTGGGGTCTGTCTCTCCACCTTTCTCTGCAGTCTTTTGGGGTCTGTCTCTCCAGCTTTCTCTGCAGTGTTTTGGGGTCTGTCTCTCCACCTTTCTCTGCAGTGTTTTGGGGTCTGTCTCTCCACCTTTCTCTGCAGTGTTTTGGGGTCTGTCTCTCCACCTTTCTCTGCTTTCTTTTGGGGTCTGTCACTCCCACCTTTCTCTCCAGTCTTTTGGGATCTGTCTCTCCACCTTTCTCTGCAGTCTTTTGGGGTCTCTCTCCCACCTTTCTCTGCAGTCTTTTGGGGTCTCTCCCACCTTTCTCTGCAGTCTTTTGGGGTCTGTCTCTCCACCTTTCTCTGCAGTCTTTTGGGGTCTGTCTCTCCACCTTTCTCTGCAGTCTTTTGGGGTCTACAGCTGACATTTTGCTCCTTCTTCTCTGCACACTCGCTCTCGCTCAGTGAGATTGGATGGAGACATTTGTGATCAGTAATTTTCACGTCCTGTCACAGATTCTCTGGGATTTGGGTCTGGACAGTGACTGGGCCGTTCACACCCCTGAATATGCTCTGGTCTAAACCCTCCATTGTAGCTCTGGTAGGATGTTTAAGGGAGTTGTCCTGTTGGAAGGTGAACCTATGCCTCTGTCTGAAGTCTTCTGCAGCCTCTATCAGGTTTTTCTCCAGGATTTCCCTTTATTTAGCGCCATCCATATTCACATCACCTCTAACCAGCTTCCCTGCCCTGCTGAAGAAAAGCCACCACCATGTGTGACAGTGGGAATGGTGTTTTCAGGTGTGCATTGTTAGTTTTCTGTCACACTTGGTGTTTTGCATTTAGCCCCAAAGTTCTCCTTTTGGTCTCCCCTCACCTGCTGACCACAGTCCTTTCTTCTACATTCTTGCTGGGTCCTCTACATAACTTTTTGCAAAATGCAAATGGTACTTCTTATTGCTTTCAGAACCGGCTTCTTCTTGCCACTTTTCCATAAAGGCCGGTGTTGTGAATGGGTTTGAGATGAGTTCTGAGCAGAGGCTCCCTCTGGTGGTTACAAGCGGTACTAGTGAGGATTGTGAGGACTGGGAATCAGGTGTTACTGATTGGTCTTATATAAGGGAGTCATTTTCCCATCAGGGTTGCCGGTGATCAATTGTTCTGGTCTGAATCCTTCTTTCCAGTTTCCCTTGTAGCCTGCTGTGTCGTGTCTGCATCTCCTGCTATCAGATAAGACAATTTCTTATTTTGTGTTTTTGCTATATTTTTGCATTTTGTCCTGCACTTCTGTGGGGGCCTTCAGGGTCCCCTCCGGGGGCTTTTGCCCTCTCAGTTTAGTTCAGCCACTGTGTTTTGTTCTTTTGCTTTTTCCAGTTTTTTCAGTGGCTGCTGTTTTGATTTTTTTTTACACCAGAGAACTAATTTAGGTGGTAGAGGTCGTGTGATCTCAGGTGATTTTGAAATTAGTAGAGTTGGTGTTTTGCAGGGTTTTCTGGGATTGCAGTAAGTCCCTTCCTATCCTTTTCTATTTAGATAGTTTGGGCCCCAGCGTTTGCTCATACTATTTTCTTTCTGTGTCAGTATTTCCTCTTGTCTAACCGCCATTACATGTTTGGGGGCTTTCTATGTTCTTTGGGGTTCTGCTCCGGGGCAGATAGCTTTCCTATTTCTATCTTTAGGTGTAGTTAGTTTCTCAGGCTGTGACGAGGCGTCTAGGACCAACGTAGGAACGCTCCACGGCTGCCTCTAGTTGTGGTGGTTAGTCAGGGTACTGCAATCTCATAGATTCCAACTTCTCTGGTGTATTTCCTTTTTTACCTGCACTCCTCAGCTACCGTAACATAACAGTATCACCGGCCATAAAAATTGTATTGTACTCACAGAAGGGAAAAAATATTTTGAAGGAAGAAAAGTTGTCAGAGATATTTTTCTGTTTGTTGCATTTTTTTTCCCTCTGTATCTCTGGGTGCTGGGGAGGATCTTTTCTCCCAATGGAGTTTGCACAGTTGTCTGGCCGTGTGGATCAGCTTGCCACTGAGGTTCAGAGTATTGCTACATATCTTGCTAGGTTGCCTGTTGTGGAACCTAGGATCCCCATGCCAGATTTGTTTTTAGGGGATCGAGCTAAGTTTCAGAATTTCAAAAATAATTGTAAATTGTTTTTTGCCTTAAAATCTAAGTCCTCAGGGAACGCAGCGCAGCAGGTTCAAATTGTCATCTCTCTCCTGCGCGGCGATCCTCAGGATTGGGCTTTTTCCCTGACACCTGGGGATCCTGTTTTGAGTGATGTTGATGCATTTTTTCAGGCTTTGGGGTTATTGTACGATGAGCCTAATGTCACTGATCAAGCTGAAAAAGCCTTGTTGGCATTAAATCAGGGGCTTGATGACGCTGAGTTATACTGTCAGAGATTCCGTAGGTGGGCAGTCCTGACCAAATGGAATGACGACGCTTTGGCGGCCCTTTTCCGGAAGGGTCTGTCGGATAATGTAAAGGATGTTATGGTGGGATTCCCTGTCCCCTCTGGTCTCAATGATTCTATGTCATTAGCGATTCAAATTGACAGACGTTTGCGTGAGCGGAGAAGTATGCGTGGAGTGGTGTTGCCTTGTGAGCCAGCTTCTGAACCCATGCAGTGTGATGGAGTGGTGTCTGGGGCACAGCGTCATGATTTTCGAAAGCGCAATGGGTTATGTTTCTACTGTGGTGATGCCTCTCATGCTATTTCAGTCTGCCCTAAGCGGGGAAGACATTTTGCACGCTCAGTTGTCTTGGGTAGTGTTCAGACTAAGTTTTTATTAACTGTCACTCTGATATGCTCTCTGTCCTCATTTTCTGCTCAGGCTTTCGTTGATTCTGGAGCAGCTATTAACCTGATGGATTATGATTTTGCTAAACGTTGTGGGTTTCCCTTGATACCCCTACAGAAGTCTATTCCTCTACTGGGGATCGATTCTACCCCTTTGGCTGAGAATAAACCCCAGTTTTCTACTCAGGTGATAATGAGGGTTGAACCTGATCACCAGGAGTGCTGCAAATTTTTGGTTCTATATAATCTGCATGACATTATCGTGCTGGGTTTCCCTTGGTTACAGTCTCATAATCCTGTTTTGGATTGGAAATCTGTGTCTGTAACCAGTTGGGGCTGCCAATGTGTTAATACCAACACTCCTGTTTTTTCTGCCTCCCCCCAGGCTCAGGATGTTCCTGACTTTTTGATTGATTTTTCTGATGTGTTTAGCGAAAGTAAATCTGCATCCTTGCCTCCCCATAGGAGCTATGACTGCGCTATTGAATTAGTGCCAGGTAGTAAATTCCCTAAAGGTCGCCTTTTTAACTTGTCTGTACCTGAACATGACGCTATGCGGTCTTATTTCTCCTTCGTCTCATTGGGGGACACAGGACTGTGGGTGTATGCTACTGCCACTAGGAGGCTGACACTAAGTAAACATAAAAAAAGGTTAGCTCCTCCTCCGCCGTATACACCTCAGCACTGGCCGCAGGCAAACCCAGTTCATGCTTAGTGTCTGATGGAGGCACACGTCTGGTTTCTTCCAGACCATTTTTTTTTTTTTTTCTCTCTATTTTCCCACGAAGATTTGACAGGGGCGACGGACCCTTTTGAAGGGGTCCGATCTCCCCAAACCATCAACGGGCGAGCACGTGGAGTAAAGCCTCCACGTATCCTCTCCCGCGACGTGGGACACGAATGCCGGACTCAGCCCTGACCACCCTAAGGTATTGAAACCCTAGGCTGTACAGAGGCAGAAAATAGTCCGTGCGGCCCCCACTGCACCACCAAGGCAAGACCGCGGTGCTGCAAGGAGGCGGATGGTCCCTCTCCTCACCCCCTGAAGGGGTGATGGAGTTAGGGTGCCTGCACCATCCTCACCCCCTTTTTTTCTGGGAAGCCCCTCTCTAACCACTGCGGCTGAGAGACGCTGGGACCTTTTTTGGGAGAAAAGCCTACATATGCTCCAGTGGATCACGGCCGGGAACCCACCTTTAATCCAGGATCGTCGGTCGTGGAAGAGTTGGAGCAAAGGGAAAGCGGTCCGGTGTTTTCAGGAGCAGCTCCAAAGCAAAAGCGGGCAAGTCCATGGCTGAGTTCCCCATACCCCTCCCCCCGTATCCGGCGGCCTGCTCTCCGACACAGGGGCTGCCGCCGCCAAAAATTTACCTCCCGGCTTCATGCCGGCGCTAGGCCGCGGGCGGAAATCTAGCCCCCGGCTTTTGCCGAGGGTCAGGCAACGCGAGGGGTAATTCGGCGTTTAGAGGAGCGCGTTCTCGGGCTCCTCCCCCCAGCAGTGGCACTTCCGGCGGGCCCGCCCCCCTGATCCCGAGCGGCCGCCGCCGAAAATTTGGGCCGCGGCTTCGGCCAGCGCTAGGCCGCGGCCTGAAATTTAGCCCCCGGCTTCGGCCGGAGACTAGGCCGCGGCTGGAAATCAGGTCCCCGGCTTCTGCCGGCGCTAGGCCGCCCCGCGACCCCTCCCCCTAGGGCTTGGCTATTTAGGAACGCCTCCCTGAAAGGGGAGCGCGTTTTTTTTGGAAGTCTGGAGCTTCCGTCTTCCTTTTTACGCCACACGGTCCAGCAAGTGAGGTGAAAAATCATTAAAGGACGTTCGGGGAACAGGACTGGGGTAAGTGCTACTACCTCCAGCCTGGTTGCTCCGTTTTTTGCTGCGCTCCGCACCGCTACTACCCGCATCGCCACATCCAAATTATTCTGACAGGAGGAAATCTGTGACAGATCCAGTATGTCCAGAAGGGCTAAGACCCACACGGTGTTTTATACTGCATGCATTGCCTGTAGATCCCCTTTTCCGCACGCCCAGACTAATCGGGTCTGCGAAGCCTGTGACTCCGAACGGGCTCAGGAGTCCTTACCTATAACCGAGCCTAGTGCGTCAGGTCCTCCGGAATGGGCCTTGTCTCTTTCTCAATCTGTGGCGTCATTAACCAGAGCAATCGAGTCCCTTCAAGCTCCCGATAGGAGCAGGGACAGTGGTTCACCCGGCTTCACTACGCCTCAGGAACCTCCGGCCTGCAGGGGCCGCGCTCTTACCAGGCAGACGCATGGGAAGCGAACCCATACTGCGTCGCCTATGCCGTCCGGGGCCTCGGCATCCTTTAGCTCAGTTTCTCGCTCTCCCTCTCCTTTGGAGGCAAGTGATCAGTATTCAGATTCTGATTCTGAAGGGTCCCTCAATCTAGAGGCACCGTATTGTCAGGAGACAATTGACAGTCTGATTGAAGCTGTCAATCAATCCCTGGGGATAGAGGATGAATCCACCTTGGCCTCTGGTCATAAGGTGTCTTTCAAACGAGCCAGACAAACTCATAAGGTTTTTGGTGCTCATCCTGAGTTTGAGGAGCTGGTGCAGCGCCACCGAGAAAAACCGGACAAGCGCTTTGCAGGACAAAAGGCCCTTAATACCAGATATCCTTTTGCTCCCGAACTTCTGAAAGTGTGGGCAGAATCTCCTACAGTCGATCCTCCTGTATCGCGTTTAGCGTCTAAAACGCTTCTCTCCCTTCCTAACGGTTCCTCGATCAAGGATCCAACGGATCGTCTGGTTGAAAGTTTGGCCCGCTCAGTGTTTGAGGCATCAGGCTCTGCACTCTCTCCTTCTTTTGCAGCGACTTGGGTTGCTAAGGCCATGATATCTTGGTCGGAGTCTCTAAATAGAGCCCTTCACGGTATAGAGGTGCCTTCTGAGGTAACGGAAATCTCCAATCAGATAGCTCTTGCAGGAGATTTTTTAATCAACGCTTCTATGGATGCGGCAAATTGCGCGGCATTAGCTGCAGCTAATGCGATTGCTATCAGGAGAGCTTTGTGGTTGAGAACTTGGCGAGCGGATTCAACCTCAAAGAAATCACTTACGTCCTTACCCTATCAGAGCGGCCGATTATTTGGCGAGAAGTTGGATCAGCTCATATCTGATGCGACGGGAGGAAAGAGCAGTTTCCTTCCTCAGCAGAGGATTAGACAGCCTTTTCGCCGACAGCTTGAGCCTCGCTTTAGGGCCTTTCGTAACCCAGGTTGGGCCGCGCCAGCCACCTCCAGCGGCTCAGGTCGACCTAATCAGGCCAGAGATCGCCAAGTCTCCTACAAGACCAACCCTTTGGGAAGAATGCGATCTCAACAGCCAAGATCTAGAGGGTCTAAATCCCAAAGATATTCGGATAAATGACTGGAGGCAGAATCCGGTCAATTTATCCAGAGTAGGCGGCCGCTTACTCTGGTTTCGCCCCACTTGGCTATCAATTACTCACGACAAGTGGGTCAGGGAGTTAGTTTCCTCGGGGTACAAAATAGAATTCATCAATCGTCCGTCAAATCGATTTTTTCCTTCGCGTCTTCCCAGAAAAGAATCCCGTGTTCACGCCTTATTCAAGGTGGTCGAATCTCTTCGGCGCAGCGGGGTCATTGTTCCTGTTCCAGAGGTCGAAAGGGGTCAGGGGTTTTACTCCAATCTGTTCATAGTACCCAAGAAGGACGGCTCTGTCAGACCCATTTTGGACCTAAAACGACTAAATCAATTTGTCAGAATTCGACGGTTTCGAATGGAGTCTCTACGATCGGTTATTGCAGCCATGGAAAAGGGGGAATTTCTAGCATCAATAGACATTCAGGATGCCTATCTCCACATCCCCATATTTCCTCCTCATCAGAGGTTTCTTCGGTTTGCCATCGGCAACCTTCACTTCCAGTTCACAGCCTTGCCGTTCGGACTAGTCACAGCCCCCAGGGTGTTCACAAAGGTTATGGCTGCCGTTGTGTCCATTCTGCACTCCCGGGGGATAGTCATTTTGCCATATTTGGACGATCTCCTCATCAAGGGTCCGTCCTATCAGGCTTGCGAGAAGAGTGTCAGCATTACGCTAGACACCCTTGCTCGCCTGGGGTGGCTGGTGAATCTAAAGAAATGTCTCCCGTGCCATCTCAAAGGATCACCTTTTTAGGAATGATTTTCAACACTGCCCAAGGGTTGATAACTCTTCCTCAGGAGAAGGCTCTAGTTCTCCGTCAGGAGGTACGGATCCTTCGCCAACCAATACCTCACACCATCCGGTTTTGTATGAGGGTCCTAGGAAGGATGGTGGCAGCGATCGAAGCCATTCCATTTGCCCAGTTCCATCTCCGCTCCCTTCAGCATGCTCTCTTGGCAGTATGGAACGGGAGCCCTTACTCGCTCAATTTTCAGTGCCGTCTGTCCCGGCAGGTCAGACAGACGCTTTCGTGGTGGACAAGGGACATCACTCTTCGCCAGGGGCGATATTTTCCTCCAGTCCATTGGCTGATAGTCACAACGGACGCCAGCCTTCTCGGATGGGGAGCAGTGTTTCGTCACTATACAGCTCAGGGGACTTGGTGTCGGCAGGAAGCGACCCTCCCAATCAATATTTTGGAGATCCGAGCTGTTCGGCTGGCTCTGAGGCATTTTCACCATCATTTGGCGGGCCGCCCTGTCCGAATACAATCGGACAATGCCACAGCGGTGGCATACATAAATCATCAGGGGGGTACCCGCAGCAGGGCAGCCATGCGCGAGGTAGGACACATTCTATCCTGGGCAGAAAGAAATCACTCTGTGATATCAGCGGTCCACATTCCAGGCGAGGAGAACTGGGCAGCGGATTTTCTCAGCCGTCAGGGGATAGCGTCAGGGGAATGGTCGCTACATCCCGAGGTATTCCAGCAGATATGCCTACGTTGGGGAACCCCAGATGTGGACCTGATGGCCTCCAGGATAAACGCCAAGGTGCCCAACTTTGTCTCCCGGTACCGAGATCCGCAGGCAATTGCAGTGGATGCCCTGGTTCTACCATGGAATCAGTTTCATCTTCTATACTTGTTTCCACCAATGGCTCTGCTCCCAAGGGTGATCAGGAAGATCAGGTTAGAGGGGGTACCAGCGATATTGATCGCTCCGGATTGGCCGCGTCGCTCATGGTACGCAGAGCTGGTAAAGCTGCTCAGCGACGCACCCTGGCGTCTGCCAGAACGCGTGGATCTTCTCTCCCAGGGCCCAGTTTACCACCAGAACTTAGCGGTCCTGTGTTTGACGGCCTGGCCGTTGAATCTTGGATTCAGACTAGGGCTGGATTCTCCAAAAAGGTCGCCGCCACAATGGCTAGCGCCAGAAAACCCACCTCGGCTCGTATCTACCAAGGTACTTGGAAGGTCTTTTTTACATGGTGCAGGGAACATGGTTATTCCCCACTTCACTTTTCAATCCCCAACATTCTGTCTTTTCTCCAAGCAGGCTTAGATTCAGGCTTAGCACCAAGTACTCTTAGGCGTCAAATTTCGGCCTTGTCGGTTCTTTTTCAGCGAAGGATCGCATCTAATTTACAGGTCAAGACCTTTATTCAGGGGGTTGTCCATATAGTGCCCCCTACAAGGCTCCCTTAGATGTTTGGGATCTCAATCTTGTTCTGGGAGTTCTGCAAGAATCTCCTTTTGAGCCTCTTCAGGAGGTTTCCCTGACATACCTTTCCTGGAAGGTGGTATTTTTAGTGGCCATAACATCCATAAGGCGGGTTTCGGAGCTGGCAGCACTATCCTGCCGAGCTCCGTACTTACTTTTCCACCGTGATAAGGTAGTGCTTAGGCCAGCACCTCCTTTTTTGCCTAAAGTCGTGTCCTCATTTCACATCAATGAGGACATTGTTTTGCCCTCATTTTGCCCAGCTCCGACGCACCGGGTAGAAAAAGCTCTCCATACGCTGGATCTGGTGAGAGCACTCAGGAGATATGTATCTCGGACGGCATCCTTTAGGCAGACGGACACGCTGTTTATCCTCCCTGAGGGTCGCAGGAAGGGACTCGCTGCGTCTAGGTCAACTTTAGCTAGATGGATACGGGTAACCATTCAAGAGGCCTACCGCATCAGAGGCGCGGTGGTTCCCGCAGGAATCAGGGCTCACTCCACCAGAGCAGTGGGTGCTTCCTGGGCTCTTCGGCATCAGGCTTCGGCGGAACAGGTTTGTAAGGCGGCAACCTGGTCCAGTTTGCATACTTTTTCAAAACATTATAATGTCCATACTCAGGCGTCAGCGGATGCTAGCCTGGGTAGAAGGATTCTTCAGGGCGCGGTAGCGCACCTATGAGCAATGCCTATGTATAATTGCACTGTGGAGTCAGTTTCCCACCCAAGTGGACTGCTTTGGGACGTCCCACAGTCCTGTGTCCCCAATGAGACGAAGGAGAAATACGGATTTTTGTGTT
>JARQOD010011129.1:0-24633 GCA_033576555.1 Oophaga sylvatica
CCTCTACAGGACCTCCTAGTAGGACAATCCCTAAAGAGCAGAAACCCTCCCTTTAATTGGGTAAGGAACAGGCTGAAGCATTCCAAAAGATGAAAGAGATCCTTACAGGTGATGAAATCTTGGCCTATCCTGATTACAGCCAACCGTTCCTGCTGTACACCGATGCCAGTAATGAAGGTTTGGGAGCAGTTCTCAGTCAGAAGCAGAATGGCCAAGAAAAAGTCATCGCATATGCCAGCAGAAAACTCAGGCCAACTGAGAGGAATCCGGAAAATTATAGCAGCTTCAAGCTGGAGTTTCTGGCGCTGGTCTGGGCCCATTACGAAAGATTTAAGCACTACCTTGCCTCCAACAAGTTCACGGCGTACACAGACAACAACCCGTTAACGCACCTGGAAACAGCCAAGCTGGGAGCCATAGAGCAGCGTTGGATGGCTCGGTTGTCAAATTATCAGTTTACCATCAAGTACCGGGCAGGCCGTAAGAATGCTAATGCCGACGCATTGTCCCGAATGCCGCATGAATCTGACACGGAAGAAGAATCGGACGACCTGGAAGAAATTGAGCTACCTGCGTTCCATCGAAATGGGATAATCCATGACCAGCGTGTTTTACAGAAAGCAGTATGGTGCAACATTAAATCCCTTACCCCATCACAGCTGGAAAGAGACTCAGGACAGCGATCCAGTGGTCAGCCGTATCAAGGAGTTGTTAAGACAGGAAGGTTCCTCCTTGGAAAAAGATGCACCTATGTCAGCAAAGCTCCTGTGGAATGAGAGAAGCCGGTTGTTCCTATACCGTGAGAAGTTGTGCAGGAGATACGTCAACCCCAGGACCATGAGATGGTATGGCAGATAGTGGTCCCCAAGGCAGACGTCCAAATGGTGTTTAGAAGCCTACCACGATCAAGCGGGACACTTTGGCTGGAAAAAGCTGGAGACCCTGCTGAGGTGCCGGTTCTACTGGTAGGAATGCGCAGCTCCATCGAAAGTGGTGTCGGAACTGTGGACCCTGTGGTCTCAGACGAAAGGACTACGGTAGTCAGAAGGCACCACTGCAGCCTATCCGGACGACTCGTCCCTTAGAGGTCGTGGCCTTGGACCACGTCAAATTGTCGCCAAGCAGGTCTGGATACTCATATGCCCTGACCATGGTGGATCATTATTCGAGATTTTTGGTGGTCATCCCCGTCAAGGATCAGACAGCAGTCACGCAGCCAGGACCTTCCAAGCAAGCTTCTGCAGACCACATGGGTATCCAGAGCAGGTACTGACTGATCAAGGCCCTGCTTTTGAGGCGGATCTGTTTAAGGAATTTTGTCGCTTGTATGGGTGTAAGAAAATTAGAACGACGCCATACCACCCCCAAACCAACGGCCTTTGCGAGAAAATGAACCACATTGTCGTTGACTTGCTAAAATCCATACCACTGGAAGAAAGAAATCGGTGGCCAGAATTGTTACCTGACCTAGTTGACTTGTACAACCACATACCAGTGAGTTCTACCAACTGCACACCAGCTTACCTTATGAGAGCAAGGCCTGGAAGACTGCCAATGGATTTGGAACTTGGTGTGGTGGAACCAGAAGCAGATGACACTGTTGAAAATTGGGACACAAATCGGCAAGAGCAATACAGAAGAGTACAAGCCTGCGTAGAAGAAAGTCTTAATAAAGCACGGGAAAAGCAGGAAAATGTTTACAACAAGAATGCTCCCGCTAAGCCTTTCACGCCTGGAGAAATTGTGTTAAAAAGGAAAAGGAAGCTGCACAAGTTGGACAACCAGTGGGAACAAGAACCATATGTCGTACAAGATTCCAAATTTGATAACAGAAAAGTCTGTACCATCAGCAAGGATGGAGGAAAAACGACTGCCACTGTGTCAAGAGATCATTTAAAGTTGTGTCCAGACCATTTGAAGCTTCGGAAGGTAACCCTATTGTGAATCAAGAAGAGAGTGTTGAAGCGGTTATACACACGGATCTGGGAGATTTACCTGCGGATTGGCCCAGACTGGGAGATGCGGTAATCATTCCTGTGTTGCAGTTTTATCAGCCACAGGAGGAAACTCCACCTCCAGTCATGCCCATTGTGCCAACAGAGCCAGTTCTAGAGGTACCTATTCCAGCAGAACCCCAGCCTGCAGAACCTCAAGAAGTAGAATCACCAGAAGCAGTGCCCCATGCTATGGGATCCCCTGGTGAAGCTGACTCACACCGCCCAGCCCTCAGTACGCTTGCCAGATCCATAGAAAGATTGAGACAGTATTATAGTTTGCCGTTACGCAGAACAGATAGATCAAGACCATTATACCTGATGCTACTCCACGTAGATCAGAACGTACAACGAAAGGGAAGCTACCTATTCGTTATCAACAGTAGTCCTAACCAACTAGTTTATTATGGCCCAGAAAAGGTTTATTATTTATGACCAATTGTACAAAGTTACAAGAAGATTTATTTGCACTTAATGGTATTTATGTGATAAGTGTTTGCATATTTGTACCAAGTTTATAGGGATACTCTAGTTGAGTAAATAGGATCTGATATAATGTGAATTACTTGAAAATGTTTTATAATGGACTGCGTGGCTGAGGACTGAGCCAGCCCAAAAACTGTATCCTGTAAATATTGCACTACGGTGCCTTATCTTGGTTTCACACGAGCCTTGACTTACCTCTGAACAGAAAACCCGTATGGTGTGGCACTGAGTGAGGTCTGCAGTCAGAAGTCCTGCAGCCCACCCAGGACCCACGTGGGAGGTTTGGTGCGGGTCCTCCACAAGAATACTGTGTATTTATTGAGTATCTTGTATATATGAGTATGTTTTGATACTTTTGTATTTTCTATTGTCCATAATGTAACGTTAAGATTTCGTACCTCCCGATGGATGAGTTCATGTTATTGTTTAAATGCAAAACAGAAGTTCTTCTTTTTATATTTACAGCCCGGGATGCTGTGTTTTAACCAAGGGGGATGTGTACCCGCTTTGTAAGGCACACAAAATCCTGGAGTCTGCACCGCAGAAAGTAACAGTTAAAGACTTTACATCATTCATTCACACTTAGACACACCCCACTAGGTATAAAGTAGTGTCACGCAGCCTGCGTAAGGGAGAGTTCCTGTCTCAGGATGGGAGATTCCTGTCTCAGACAGTGAAGAGAGAGGTGATTCCTGTTAGAGCTCTGTGTGAGTTGAGTGCCAGAGTAGGGGTCATCTGACAAAGAAGTGGAGGCTAGTACGGTGAGGCAGTTCATCCTACCTAGTCAGAGCTACCTCTTAACCAGTCCTGGACTTGAGGATACTAAGAGCTGCTCATTGAGCTCAAGAAAAACTGACTTACTATTTCCACGCTGCAGTGCTATGTTAAGAGCAGAAGCAGGCGAATGGGCACAGTGGAGAAACAGAGCATGCCTTAAGGTAGTGAATTACCTGCACTAATTATCCGTCACTGGGACCGAGGAGTTGCTATTGTTTCAGCATAGTAACGAGAAAACCAGAGTCTCGCTGGACTATAAGTCGCAGGAGCAAGCCTTAGTGTCGGTACGTAACCGAGTCCAGTGAACAAGGACTTTGAGTTAAGCGCTTGACAAAAGTAAGGACTTAGTTTCAACCATTTAGAAGGCTCCAGTACACAAAGGTCGGCCGGGCAGTACAGCTATAGAGTTAGCTGGGTAATCGAGTTAACTACGCTTATGCAAGTTGGACTCATCTACAATTGGAAGTAAGGAGGCCTCTACCTGCTCAGCTGTTATCTGGACGTGCATTCTCCACCCCGACCACTCCCGGGACCTGCCTAAACATCTGACAAGTAAAAGGTATGGAAAGACGCTGGATGGTGTGAGACTGATTCATTTATCTGCACCCTACATCATTATAACCATAGACTTTGAGGACCAGTCCCACCTGTGGGGACCCGTCATCTAGCTGCCACAACATCCTCAGAGATCTACACAGCGCTGGTCTAGTGATCAGAAAACTACAGGTGGCGTCACGAACTACCTAATAATCCCCTGTAAATATTTCCCTAATCGCATTGACTGCCAGGGCCACGGACCAGCCACGCTTTCCATGACAACTCCCATAGATTTCATGGGCTCGGTTCCGAGTACCCCATAGCCCTGGTATCCACAATTGTGGGGCGATCACATACATGAGGGATTCCCGCTCTCCTGTCTCTATGTAACACACAGACATGAGGGATTCCCGCTCTTCTGTCGTATGTAACACACAGACATGAGGGATTCCCGCTCTCCTATCTGTTATAACACACAGACACGAGGGATTCCTGCTCTCCTATCTGTATATAACACACAGACATGAGGGATTCCCGCTCTCCTATCTGTACGTTAACACAGACATGAGGGATTCCGTTCTCCTATCTGTATATAACACACAGACTTGAGCGATTCCGCTCTCCTATCTGTATATAACACACAGACTTGAGCGTTTCCTGCTCTCCTGTCTCTATGTAACACATACATGAGGGATTCCCGCTCTCCTATCTGTATGTAACACACAGACATGAGGGATTCCGCTCTCCTGTCTCCATGTAACACACAGACACGAGGGATTCCTGCTCTTCTGTCTCCATGTAATACATAGACATGAGGGATTCCTGCTCTCCTGTCTCCATGTAACACACAGACATGAGGGATTCCTGCTCTCCTGTCTCTATGTAACACACAGACATGAGGGATTCCTGCTCTCCTGTCTCCATGTAACACACAGACATGAGGGATTCCTGCTCTCCTGTCTCCATGTAACACACAGACATGAGGGATTCCTGCTCTCCTGTCTCCATGTAATACATAGACATGAGGGATTCCTGCTCTCCTGTCTCTATGTAACACACAGACATGAGGGATTCCTGCTCTCCTGTCTCCATGTAACACACAGACATGAGGGATTCCTGCTCTCCTGTCTCTATGTAACACACAGACATGAGGGATTCCTGCTCTCCTGTCTCTATGTAACACACAGACATGAGGGATTCCTGCTCTCCTGTCTCCATGTAACACACAGACATGAGGGATTCCTGCTCTCCTGTCTCCATGTAACACACAGACATGAGGGATTCCCGCTCTCCTGTCTCTATTAACACACAGACATGAGGGATGATTCCCGCTCTCCTGTCTCCATGTAACACACAGACATGAGGGATTCCTGCTCTCCTGTCTCATGTAACACACAGACATGAGGGATTCCGCTCTCCTGTCTCTATGTAACACACAGACATGAGGGATTCCCGCTCTCCTGTCTCCATGTAACACACAGACATGAGGGATTCCTGCTCTCCTGTCTCTATGTAACACACAGACATGAGGGATTCCTGCTCTCCTGTCTCTATGTAACACACAGACATGAGGGATTCCTGCTCTCCTGTCTCCATGTAACACACAGACATGAGGGATTCCTGCTCTCCTGTCTCCATGTAATACATAGACATGAGGATTCCCGCTCTCCTGTCTGTATATAACACACAGACATGAGGGATTCCTGCTCTCCTGTCTCCATGTAACACACAGACATGAGGGATTCCGCTCTCCTGTCTCATGTAACACACAGACATGAGGGATTCCGCTCTCCTGTCTCTATATAACACACAGACATGAGGGATTCCGCTCTCCTGTCTCCATGTAACACACAGACAGAGGATTCCGCTCTCCTGTCTCCATGTAAACACAGACATGAGGAATTCCTGCTCTCCTGTCTCCATTAACACACAGACATGAGGATTCCTGCTCTCCTGTCTCCATGTAACACACAGACATGAGGGATTCCTGCTCTCCTGTCTCATGTAACACACAGACATGAGGGATTCCCGCTCTCCTGTCTCTATGTAACACACAGACATGAGGGATTCCTGCTCTCCTGTCTCCATGTAACACACAGACATGAGGGATTCCCGCTCTCCTGTCTCCATGTAACACACAGACATGAGGGATTCCTGCTCTCCTGTCTCTATGTAACACACAGACATGAGGGATTCCTGCTCTCCTGTCTCCATGTAACACACAGACATGAGGGATTCCTGCTCTCCTGTATCCATGTAACACACAGACATGAGGGATTCCCGCTCTCCTGTATCCATGTAACACACAGACATGAGGGATTCCCGCTCTCCTGTCTGTATATAACACACAGACATGAGGGATTCCCGCTCTCCTGTCTCTATGTAACACACAGACATGAAGGATTCCTGCTCTCCTGTCTCCATGTAACACACAGACATGAGGGATTCCCGCTCTCCTGTATCCATGTAACACACAGACATGAGGGATTCCCGCTCTCCTGTCTCCATGTAACACACAGACATGAGGGATTCCTGCTCTCCTTTCTCTATGTAACACACAGACATGAGGGATTCCTGCTCTCCTGTCTCTATGTAACACACAGACATGAGGAATTCCTGCTCTCCTGTCTCCATGTAACACACAGACATGAGGGATTCCTGCTCTCCTGTCTCCATGTAACACACAGAGATGAGGGATTCCTGCTCTCCTGTCTCTATGTAACACACAGACATGAGGGATTCCGGCTCTCCTGTCTCCATGTATCACACAGACATGAGGGATTCCTGCTCTCCTGTCTCCATGTAACACACAGACATGAGGGATTCCTGCTCTCCTGTATCCATGTAACACACAGACATGAGGGATTCCTGCTCTCCTGTCTCCATGTAACACACAGACATGAGGGATTCCTGCTCTCCTCTTTCCATGTAACACACAGACATGAGGGATTCCTGCTCTCCTGTCTCTATGTAACACACAGACATGAGGGATTCCTGCTCTCCTGTCTCTATGTAACACACAGACATAAGGGATACCTGCTCTCCTGTCTCCATGTAACACACAGACATGAGGGATTCCTGCTCTCCTGTATCCATGTAACACACAGACATGAGGGATTCCTGCTCTCCTGTCTCTATGTAACACACAGACATGAGGGATTCCTGCTCTCCTGTCTCCATGTAACACACAGACATGAGGGATTCCTGCTCTCCTGTCTCCATGTAACACACAGACATGAGGGATTCCTGCTCTCCTGTCTCTATGTAACACACAGACATGAGGGATTCCTGCTCTCCTGTCTCTATGTAACACACAGACATGAGGGATTCCTGCTCTCCTGTCTCCATGTAACACACAGACATGAGGGATTCCTGCTCTCCTGTCTCCATGTAACACACAGACATGAGGGATTCCTGCTCTCCTGTCTCTATGTAACACACAGACATGAGGGATTCCTGCTCTCCTGTCTCCATGTAACACACAGACATGAGGGATTCCTGCTCTCCTGTCTCCATGTAACACACAGACATGAGGGATTCCTGCTCTCCTGTCTCTATGTAACACACAGACATGAGGGATTCCTGCTCTCCTGTCTCCATGTAACACACAGAGATGAGGGATTCCCGCTCTCCTGTATCCATGTAACACACAGACATGAGGAATTCCTGCTCTCCTGTCTCCATGTAACACACAGACATGAGGGATTCCTGCTCTCCTGTCTCCATGTAACACACAGACATGAGGGATTCCTGTTCTCCTGTCTCCATGTAACACACAGACATGAGGGATTCCTGCTCTCCTGTCTCCATGTAACACACAGACATGAGGGATTCCTGCTCTCCTGTCTCTATGTAACACACAGACATGAGGGATTCCTGCTCTCCTGTCTCTATGTAACACACAGACATGAGGAATTCCTGCTCTCCTGTCTCCATGTAACACACAGACATGAGGGATTCCAGCTCTCCTGTCTCCATGTAACACACAGACATGAGGGATTCCCGCTCTCCTGTCTCTATGTTGCACGCAGACATGAGGGATTCCTGCTCTCCTGTCTCCATGTAACACACAGACATGAGGGATTCCTGCTCTCCTGTCTCCATGTAACACACAGACATGAGGGATTCCTGCTCTCCTGTCTCCATGTAACACACAGACATGAGGGATTCCCGCTCTCCTGTATCCATGTAACACACAGACATGAGGGATTCCGGCTCTCCTGTCTCTATGTAACACACAGACATGAGGAATTCCTGCTCTCCTGTCTCCATGTAACACACAGACATGTGTTGTGAATGGGTTTGAGATGAGTTCTGAGCAGAGGCTCCCTCTGGTGGTTACAAGCGGTGCTAGTCTGTCCAGTGAAGATTGTGAGGACTGGGAATCAGGTGTTACTGACTGGTCTTATATAAGGGAGTCACCTTCCCATCAGGGTTGCCGGTGATCAATTGTTCTGGTCTGAATCCTTTATTCCAGTTTCCCTTGTAGCCTGCTGTGTCGTGTCTGCATCTCCTGCTAACAGATAAGACATTTTCTTCTTTTGTGTTTGTGCTATATTTTTGCATTTTGTCCTGCACTTCTGTGGGGGCCTTCAGGGTCCCCTCCGGGGGTTTCTGCCCTCTCAGTTTTGTTCAGCCACTGATGTTTGTACTTTTGCTTTTTCCAGTTTTTTCAGTGGCTGCTGTTTTGATTTTGTTACACCAGAGAACTAATTTAGGTGGAAGAGGTCGTGTGATCTCAGGTGTTTTTGAAATTAGTAGAGTTGGTGCTTTTCAGGGTTTTCTGGGATTGCAGTAAGTACCCTTCCTATCCTTTTCTATTTAGTTAGTTTGGGCCCCAGCGTTTGCTCATACTATTTTCTTTCTGTGTCAGTATTTCATCTTGTCTAACCGCCATTACATGTTTGGGGGCTTTCTATTATCTTTGGGGTTCTGCTCCGGGGCAGATAGCTTTCCTATATCTATCTTTAGGTGTAGTTAGTTTCTCAGACTGTGACGAGGCGTCTAGGACCAACGTAGGAACGCTCCACGGCTGCCTCTAGTTGTGGTGGTTAGTCAGGGTACTGCAATCTCACAGATTCCAACTGCTCTGGTGTATTGCCTTTTTTACCTGCACTCCTCAGCTACCGAAACATAACAGTATCACCGGCCTAAAAATTGAAAATTGTATGGTACTCACAGAAGGGAAAAAATATTGTCAGAGTTGTCAGAGATATTTTTCTGTTTGTTGCATTTTTTTTTTTTTTTCCCCTCTGTATCTCTGGGTGCTGGGGAGGATCTTTTCTCTCAATGGAGTTTGCACAGTTGTCTGGCCGTGTGGATCAGCTTGCCACTGAGGTTCGGAGTATTGCTATCTATCTTGCTGGGTTGCCTGTTGTGGAACCTAGGATTCCCATGCCAGATTTGTTTTTAGGGGATCGAGCTAAGTTTCAGAATTTCAAAAATAATTGTAAATTGTTTTTTGCCTTAAAATCTAAGTCCTCAGGAAACGCAGCGCAGCAGGTTCAAATTATCATCTCTCTCCTGCGAGGCGATCCTCAGGATTGGGCTTTTTCCCTGATACCTGGGGATCCTGTTTTGAGTAATGTTGATGCATTTTTTCAGGCCTTGGGGTTATTGTACGATGAGCCTAATGTCACTGATCAAGCTGAGAAAGCCTTGTTGGCATTAAATCAGGGGCTTGATGACGCTGAGTTATACTGTCAGAGATTCCGTAGGTGGGCAGTCCTGACCAAATGGAATGACGACGCTTTGGCAGCCCTTTTCCGGAAGGGTCTGTCAGATAATGTAAAGGATGTTATGGTGGGATTCCCTGTCCCCTCTGGTCTCAATGATTCTATGTCATTTGCGATTCAAATTGACAGACGTTTGCGTGAGCGGAGAAGTATGCGTGGAATGGTGTTGCCTTGTGAACCAGCTTCTGAACCCATGCAGTGTGATAGAGTGGTGTCTGGGGCACAGCGTCATGAGTTTCGAAAGCGCAATGGGTTATGTTTCTACTGTGGTGATGCCTCTCATGCTATTTCAGTCTGCCCTAAGCGGGAAGACGTTTTGCACGCTCAGTTGTCTTGGGTAGTGTTCAGACTAAGTTTTTATTAACTGTCACTCTGATATGCTCTCTGTCCTCATTTTCTGCTCAGGCTTTCGTTGATTCTGGAGCAGCTATTAACCTGATGGATTATGATTTTGCTAAACGTTGTGGTTTCCCTTGATACCCCTACAGAAGTCTATTCCCCTACTGGGGATCGATTCTACCCCTTTGGCTGAGAATAAACCCCAGTTTTCTACTCAGGTGATAATGAGGGTTGAACCTGATCACCAGGAGTGCTGCAAATTTTTGGTTCTGTATAATCTGCATGACATTATCGTGCTGGGTTTCCTTGGTTACAGTCTCATAATCCTGTTTTGGATTGGAAATCTGTGTCTGTAACCAGTTGGGGCTGCCAATGTGTTAATACCAACACTCCTGTTTTTTCTGCCTCCCCCCAGGCTCAGGATGTTCCTGACTTTTTGATTGATTTTTCTGATGTGTTTAGCGAAAGTAAATCTGCATCCTTGCCTCCCCATAGGAGCTATGACTGCGCTATTGAATTAGTGCCGGGTAGTAAATTCCCTAAAGGTCGCCTTTTTAACTTGTCTGTACCTGAACATGACGCTATGCGGTCTTATATCAAGGAATCATTGGAGAAGGGTCATATCAGACCATCCTCTTCACCCTTAGGTGCCGGTTTTTTCTTTGTGGCCAAAAAGGATGGTTCATTAAGGCCGTGTATTGATTATCGTCTCTTGAACAATATTACTGTGAAATATCAATACCCGTTACCCTTGATTTCTGACCTGTTTTCCAGGGTGAAAAACGCTACTTGGTTTACCAAGCTTGACCTCAGGGGGGCGTATAACCTTATTCGCATTAAGCACGGGGATGAATGGAAGACGGCATTCAATACCCCTGAAGGGCATTTTGAGTACCTGTGATGCCCTTTGGGCTCACTAATGCTCCTTCCGTCTTCCAGTCCTTCATGAATGACATTTTCAGGGATTTTGTGGACAAATTTCTGATTGTTTATTTGGATGATATCTTGATTTTTTCTAATGACTGGGACTCTCATGTGAAACATGTTCGAACTGTATTCCAGATTTTGAGAGAGAATGCTCTGTATGTGAAGGGATCAAAGTGTCTTTTTGGCGTACAGAGGATCTCATTTCTGGGATTCATTTTGTCCCCATCTGTTATTGAAATGGACCCGGTCAAGGTTCAGGCCATCTGTGATTGGGTCCAACCTACTTCATTAAAGGCTCTTCAGAGATTTTTGGGTTTTGCCAATTTTTATCGTAAATTTATTGGTAATTTCTCGGTTATTGTTAAACCATTAACTGATTTGACCAGAAAGGGTTCTGATGTGGTGAATTGGCCTCCTGAGGCAGTCTCTGCATTTCAGGAACTTAAGCAGAGATTCACTTCTGCTCCTGTTCTACGGCAGCCTGATGTTTCTCTGCCATTTCAGGTGGAGGTTGATGCCTCTGAAATTGGGGCAGGTGCCGTTTTGTCCCAAAAAGATCCAGAGACCTCTAAAAGTAACCCTTGTGCCTTTTTCTCTCGAAAATTTTCTCCTACTGAACGTAATTATGACGTGGGTAATCGGGAGTTATTGGCCATGAAGTGGGCTTTTGAAGAGTGGAGACATTGGCTGGAGGGAGCCAAACATCAGGTGGTGGTCCTTAGGACCATAAGAATCTGGTCTATCTGGAATCTGCCAAGCGACTCAATCCTAGACAGGCCAGGTGGGCCTTGTTTTTCACACGTTTTAATTTTGTGGTTTCCTTTCTTCCTGGCACTAAGAATGTTAAGGCGGATGCCCTCTCGAGGAGTTTCCTTGCGGACTCTCCTGAGTTATCTGATCCTTCTGTTATTTTGAAAGAGGGTGTAGTTCTTTCCGCCATCTCGCCCAATTTGAGACTTGCTCTGGAGGGGTGTCAGGAGGATAGGCCCGAGCGCTGCCCTGTTGGAAAATTGTTTGTCCCGGACCAGTGGAAAAAGAGTGTGATGTCTGAGATTCATTGTTCCGCATTGGCTGGGCATCCCGGAATTTTTGGTACCAGAGACTTGGTTAGTCGGTCCTTTTGGTGGCCTACCTTGTCTCGTGATGTCAGGGAATTTGTGCAGTCCTGCGGGACTTGCTCTCGCTCCAAGCCTTGCTCTCGCTCTAGTGGTTTGTTGATGCCATTGCCTGTGCCCAAGAGACCATGGACCCATATCTCTATGGATTTCATTTCCGACCTTCCTGTTTCTCAGAGAATGACCACCATCTGGGTAATTTGTGATAGGTTTTCCAAAATGATACATCTTGTGCCATTACCTAAGTTGCCTTCCTCCTCTGAATTGGTGCCGTTGTTCCTTCAGCACGTGGTTCGTTTACACGGCATTCCTGAGAACATTGTGTCTGACAGAGGAGTCCAGTTTGTTTCCAGATTTTGGAGGACTTTTTGTTCTAAACTGGGTGTTCAATTGTCTTTCTCCTCGGCATTTCATCCTCAGACCAATGGTCAAACTGAGAGAACAAACCAGACATTGGAGACTTATCTAAGATGCTTTGTGTCTGCTGATCAGGATGACTGGGTCTCTTTTTTGCCTTTGGCTGAGTTTGCTCTTAATAATAGGGCTAGCTCTGCCACTTTGATGTCTCCGTTTTTCTGTAATTCTGGGTTTCACCCTCGATTTTCTTCAGGACAGACGGAGGCTTCTGTCTGTCCAGGTGTTGACTCTGTTGTGGAGCGTATGCAACAGATTTGGGACCAGGTAGTGGAGAGGTTGTCCCTCTCTCAGGAGAGGGCCCAGCGGTTTGCTAACCGGCATAGGACTGATGGTCCTCGGTTTAAAGTGGGGGACTTGGTCTGGTTGTCCTCAAAGAATATTCCTATGAGAGTAGCATCTCCTAAATTTAAGCCTAGGTTCATTGGACCTTATAAGATCATGGAGATTATTAATCCTGTTTCTTTTCGTTTGCTTCTTCCAGGGACATTTAAGATCCATAACGTGTTCCACAAGTCCTTGTTGAAGAGGTTTGTTGAGCCAGTGGTTCCTGCTGCTGTGCCTCCTGACCCTGTTTTGGTTGAGGGCAATCTGGAGTATGTGGTTGAGAAAATATTAGATTCTCGTTTTTCTAGACGGAAACTCCAGTATTTGGTTAAATGGAGAGGTTATGGTCAGGAAGACAATTCTTGGGTGTTTGCTTCGGACATCCATGCTAGGAGACTTATCCGTGCGTATCATAGAACTCATCCTGACCGACCTGGTTGCTCAAATGAGGGTTCGGTGACCCCTCCTCAAGGGGGGGGTACTGTTGTGAATGGGTTTGAGATGAGTTCTGAGCAGAGGCTCCCTCTGGTGGTTACAAGCGGTGCTAGTCTGTCCAGTGAAGATTGTGAGGACTGGGAATCAGGTGTTACTGACTGGTCTTATATAAGGGAGTCAACTTCCCATCAGGGTTGCCAGTGATCAATTGTTCTGGTCTGAATCCTTTATTCCAGTTTCCCTTGTAGCCTGCTGTGTCGTGTCTGCATCTCCTGCTAACAGATAAGACATTTTCTTCTTTTGTGTATGTGCTATTGTGTGGCCCAGCTACGCAGGCACACATAAAATCCAGGAGAATGCACAGGAAGGTAATCGCAAAAGTTTGCTATTCATGCACTTCACTCACACTTTCAGACACACCCACTAGGTGTATAGGAGGTAGTGACACGTAGCAGAGACGATTCAAGCTTCCTGTCTTAGGACAGTGCAGATCAGTCAGTTTCCTGTCTTCAGACAGTGCAGTTCAGTGCCAGTTCAGTCTGGACTTGGAGAGGAGGGAGGACTGAATCCTCGCAGAGCTAGCGTAGCTCACCTGACAAAGAAGTGGAGGCTAGTACGGGTGAAGTGGATCATCCTAGCCTAGTCAGAGCTACCCTTAATCAGTACCTCAGCAGAAGCTGAAGCAAGGAGGATACTGAGAGCTGCTCAGCGAGCACTGGAGAAAGCTGACATTTCCATCAAAGCTACAAGTGCTTAGGCTAAGAGCGAAAGCAGGGCGAAGGGCGCAGTGGAGAAGGACAGAGAAGTGCTTCAGGTACCAGATTACCTGCACTAATTTACCGGACACCGGAGTCCGAGGCATTGCTAGAGCTTCATGCTTAGTGATAAGAAAACCGGAGGCTTTCTGGACTACAGGTCGCAGAAGGCAGCTCAATGTGTCGATACGTAACTGGAGTCAGGAGAACAGGAGTCTAGCGGGACGCTGCAGAAATAGACTTAGTTCTACCACTGAAAAGGCTCTACCACTATGTCGGCTGGGCGTAGTTGCTATTGAAAGAGTTAACTTCGCTTCACGCAAGTTTGGACTCAGATACATATTGACGTTAAGGAGGCCTCTAACCTGCTCAGCGGTTACCCGAATGTGCATTCTCCACCCGACCAGCTCCCCGGGACCTGCTTGAACCATCTACCAGTAAAAGGTATGAAAAGAAGCTGCATTGTGTGTGACTGAAATTCTTATCTACACCCTGCATCATCACCATAGACTTCCAGGGACCAGTCTCACCTGTGGGAGACTTACTACCCAGCTGCCCCATAACATCCCCTGTGAAGATCCTTACAGCAGCGCTGGTACAATTGACCAGATACCACAGGTGGCGTCACGAACTACCTATCCTAATAATCCCCTGTAAATATCCCCCAACGCTTGACTGCCAGGGCCACGGACCGAGTCCCGCTGCCAGTGACATCTCCCATAGAAATCGATGGGCTCGGCTCCGAGTACCCCATAGCCCTGGTATCCACAATTGTGGAGCGAGTCAATTAATTTTGGCGTCACGAACAGGATACGAAGCTTGCAATTGTGAGTCCTGTGTGCCTATATTGAACTGTTTGGTGAAAAAGACTGTTTGCTGCTTTTGGCGCCAAATACCGCCATTTTGCCGCCATGTTGGCGCCCTGAGGCGCTGGTGAAGAAGGTGGGCGTGCATTCGTGGGCATGTACCCCCCCTGTGGCGCGAAAGTTATGGCCGCCCTCTCCAAAGGCTATTATAATGTGCGGTCCTGCCCCACTGCTAAAGAAATCCGCCTCCTCTTCATCCTCTATGCGAAGAGGAGGAGACGCAAATCCCGCCTCCACGGAAGAGACCAGATTGTTCCTGATGGAAACTACAGTCTGGCCTGGGACGAGATGGCGGAAGGTCAGGAGAATCTGTGCAGAGGACCGGAGGCATACCGGCCCTGCTCCCCTGAAGATGTACGACCTGTGCCAGAGCTGTCCCCGGATCGGGACACCGACCCCGCCATGCTGAAGCTGCAGAAGGAGAACGCGGAGCTAAGAAGGAAGCTCCAGAGTCATACAGATTTAAAGGAGACGGAGAGACGCTGGCGTGCCCAGACACAGCGGCTGCTGTGGGACGCAGTGTTCTCTCCCACAAGCATAACGCCGTCTCCTGATTTCCCAAAATCACTGCTGAAGAAGGCTGAGGGACGACCGGAGGCTGCCACCAAAAGTGCTGTACCTGATCCCACCGATGCGGAGGTGGAGGCGAAGGAGGCTGAGGAGGTTCTGCCTGGTCCGGAGTGCCAGCCAGGCCAGGAGGCCACAGCAGAGTATGGTTCCCCAGTGAGATCACCGGAGGGGTCCCAGCCGTCATTGCCAAAAATCGACTGGGATGAGATGGAGCGTCTGGACGACGTGACTTATGACCTCCAAACCGGAAATGCCTGGCAGTACTGTGAGAGAGTGAGACAGCAGCAAGAGGAAGAAAGAAACATACAGCGGAACCGACAAAAACAGCATGAGGAGTTCATCGCTGATAAAGAAACAGTCCGCCGGGATAAAGGTACCAGACGGGAACCGCGGCGGCAGGGGTGCGTTACAGAGTTTCAGCTCGCAAGGGCTGGGGCTTTATCCGCGAGCCAGGCCTCTATGCAGGGGTCTTCGTGAGCCGCCGGGACGTGGAGTCCCACTTGCCCATCGGTCATCCTGGGAGGGACCTGATAAATGGGGACATAGTGAGCTACACCCGTCACTGGGGTATGAAGGGGTGGTATGCCCTGAACGTCTCCATCGTCAGTGACCCCGTCCCCGACGCCGGTGCCGAAGCGTCTCAGTCCCGAGCTCCCACCGCACCAGGCCGTGCCCCGGCATCGCCCCCTGCATCGCAAACAGCGACCTGCTTTGCATCGCAAACGGTGACCTGCTCTGTATCGCAATCGGCGACCTACGCTGCATCGCAATCGGCGTCCTACAAAAAGAAAGAACCCGTTGGGTCCCCTATTAAAATGAGAACTGTGGCTACGCAAACGTTGATATCAGGCCATGACTTATTCGTAATGAGATCAAAGGAGCATCGCGTCGTTCCAGCCCCAGGAGTGGAAGACGTCATTGAGAGTTGTAAAAGTGAAGACCAGTAGGACCCAGACAGGGGTTTACTGCAACTAAAGAATTGTAAAAAGTTTGAAGAAAAATTTGCCATTTTTGCACTTTATTACTGTGTATGTATAGTGTTTACATATTGAGTAGAATACCCGGCTGGGTACCAGGGAAAATAATTTAGAAAGTTAAAAAGAAATGTGATGATTGCCTAGTTGCATAAAATACCCCGGTTGGGTAAATACAGTTAAATTATAATGTGAATACTTGAAGTGTATATATCTGTTTAACCATGCTAAAGGACTGCGTGGCTGTGGACTGTGCCAGCCCAAGAACTTGTCTTTGTAAATAGTTGCGCTTCGGTGCATTATCTTGGTTTTACATGAAACCTAACTACCACAACTACCTCTGAAGAAAAACCCGTATGGTGGGCCTAGAGTGAGGTCTGCAGTCAGAAGTCCTGCAGCCCACCCAGGACCCACGTAGGAGGTTTTTGGTGCGGGTCCTCCACAAGAATATTGTCTAGTATAATGAGAATGTTTGATACTTTTGATACTTTTGTATTTTTCTAATGTACAAATTGTAACGTTCAAGAAGTCTTACCTCCCGGATGGGATGAGTTATAATGTTGATGTTAATGCAAAACAAAAATGTTTTCTTTTTCTCTTTTACAGCCCGGGAGTGCTGTGTTTAACCAAGGGGAGGATGTGTGGCCCAGCTACGCAGGCACACATAAAATCCAGGAGAATGCACAGGAAGGTAATCGCAAAAGCTTGCTATTCATGCACTTCACTCACACTTTCAGACACACCCACTAGGGGTATAGGAGGTAGTGACACGTAGCAGAGACGATTCAAGCTTCCTGTCTTAGGACAGTGCAGATCAGTCAGTTTCCTGTCTTCAGACAGTGCAGTTCAGTGCCAGTTCAGTCTGGACTTGGAGAGGAGGGAGGACTGAATCCTCGCAGAGCTAGCGTAGCTCACCTGACAAAGAAGTGGAGGCTAGTACGGGTGAAGTGGATCATCCTAGCCTAGTCAGAGCTACCCTTAATCAGTACCTCAGCAGAAGCTGAAGCAAGGAGGATACTGAGAGCTGCTCAGCGAGCACTGGAGAAAGCTGACATTTCCATCAAAGCTACAAGTGCTTAGGCTAAGAGCGAAAGCAGGGCGAAGGGCGCAGTGGAGAAGGACAGAGAAGTGCTTCAGGTACCAGATTACCTGCACTAATTTACCGGACACCGGAGTCCGAGGCATTGCTAGAGCTTCATGCTTAGTGATAAGAAAACCGGAGGCTTTCTGGACTACAGGTCGCAGAAGGCAGCTCAATGTGTCGATACGTAACTGGAGTCAGGAGAACAGGAGTCTAGCGGGACGCTGCAGAAATAGACTTAGTTCTACCACTGAAAAGGCTCTACCACTATGTCGGCCGGGCGTAGTTGCTATTGAAAGAGTTAACTTCGCTTCACGCAAGTTTGGACTCAGATACATATTGACGTTAAGGAGGCCTCTAACCTGCTCAGCGGTTACCCGAATGTGCATTCTCCACCCCGACCAGCTCCCCGGGACCTGCTTGAACCATCTACCAGTAAAAGGTATGAAAAGAAGCTGCATTGTGTGTGACTGAAATTCTTATCTATACCCTGCATCATCACCATAGACTTCCAGGGACCAGTCTCACCTGTGGGAGACTTACTACCCAGCTGCCCCATAACATCCCCTGTGAAGATCCTTACAGCAGCGCTGGTACAATTGACCAGATACCACAGGTGGCGTCACGAACTACCTATCCTAATAATCCCCTGTAAATATCCCCCAACGCTTGACTGCCAGGGCCACGGACCGAGTCCCGCTGCCAGTGACATCTCCCATAGAAATCGATGGGCTCGGCTCCGAGAACCCCCTAGCCCTGGTATCCACAATTGTGGAGCGAGTCACTATATTTTTGCATTTTGTCCTGCACTTCTGTGGGGCCTTCAGGGTCCCCTCCGGGGGCTTCTGCCCTCTCAGTTTTGTTCAGCCACTGATGTTTGTACTTTTGCTTTTTCCAGTTTTTTCAGTGGCTGCTGTTTTGATTTTGTTACACCAGAGAACTAATTTAGGTGGTAGAGGTCGTGTGATCTCAGGTGTTTTTGAAATTAGTAGAGTTGGTGCTTTTCAGGGTTTTCTGAGATTGCAGTAAGTACCCTTCCTATCCTTTTCTATTTAGATAGTTTGGGCCCCAGCGTTTGCTCATACTATTTTCTTTCTGTGTCAGTATTTCCTCTTGTCTAACCGCCATTACATGTTTGGGGGCTTTCTATTATCTTTGGGGATCTGCTCCGGGGCAGATAGCTTTCCTATTTCTATCTTTAGGTGTAGTTAGTTTCTCAGGCTGTGACGAGGCGTCTAGGACCAACGTAGGAACGCTCCACGGCTGCCTCTAGTTGTGGTGGTTAGTCAGGGTACTGCAATCTCATAGATTCCAACTGCTCTGGTGTATTGCCTTTTTTACCTGCACTCCTCAGCTACCAAATCATAACAGACATGAGGGATTCCCACTCTCCTGTCTCTATGTAACACACAGACATGAGGAATTCCTGCTCTCCTGTCTCTATGTAACACAAAGACAAGAGGGATTCCTGCTCTCCTGTCTGTATATAACACACAGACATGAGGGATTCCTGCTCTCCTGTCTCTATGTAACACACAGACATGAGGGATTCCTGCTCTCCTGTATCCATGTAACAGACATGAGGGATTCCCGCTCTCCTGTATCCATGTAACACACAGACATGAGGGATTCCGGCTCTCCTGTCTCCATGTATCACACAGACATGAGGGATTCCGGCTCTCCTGTCTCCATGTAACACACAGACATGAGGGATTCCGGCTCTCCTGTCTCCATGTAACACACAGACATGAGGGATTCCTGCTCTCCTGTCTCCATGTAACACACAGACATGAGGGATTCCTGCTCTCCTGTCTCTATGTAACACACAGATATGAGGGATTCAGCTCTCCTGTCTCCATGTAACACACAGACATGAGGGATTCCGCTCTCCTGTCTGTATGTAACACACAGACATGAGGGATTCCGGCTCTCCTGTCTCTATGTAACACACAGACATGAGGGATTCCCACTCTCCTGTCTCTATGTAACACACAGACATGAGGGATTCCCGCTCTCCTGTCTCTATGTAACACACAGACATGAGGGATTCAGCTCTCCTGTCTCCATGTAACACACAGACATGAGGGATTCCCGCTCTCCTGTCTTATGTAACACACAGAATGAGGGATTCCTGCTCTCCTGTCTCTATGTAACACACAGACATGAGGGATTCCTGCTCTCCTGTCTCCATGTAACACACAGACATGAGGGATTCCTGCTCTCCTGTCTCTATGTAACACACAGACATGAGGGATTCTGCTCTCCTGTCTCTATGTAACACACAGACATGAGGGATTCCTGCTCTCCTGTCTCATGTAACACACAGACATGAGGGATTCCTGCTCTCCTGTCTCCATGTAACACACAGACATGAGGGATTCCGGCTCTCCTGTATCCATGTAACACACAGACATGAGGATTCCTGCTCTCCTGTCTCCATGTAACACACAGACATGAGGGATTCCTGCTCTCCTGTCTCCATGTAACACACAGACATGAGGGATTCCGGCTCTCCTGTCTCTATGTAACACACAGACATGAGGGATTCCTGCTCTCCTGTCTCCATGTAACACACAGACATGAGGGATTCCCGCTCTCCTGTCTCTATGTACACACAGACATGAGGGATTCCGCTCTCCTCTGTATGTAACACACAGACATGAGGGATTCCCGCTCTCCTGTCTCCATGTAACACACAGACATGAGGGATTCCTGCTCTCCTGTATCCATGTAACACACAGACATGAGGGATTCCTGCTCTCCTGTCTCTATGTAAGCACGCAGACATGAGGAATTCCTGCTCTCCTGTCTCCATGTAACACACAGACATGAGGGATTCCCGCTCTCCTGTATCCATGTAACACACAGACATGAGGGATTCCTGCTCTCCTGTCTCCATGTAACACACAGACATGAGGGATTCCTGCTCTCCTGTCTCATGTAACACACAGACATGAGGGATTCCTGCTCTCCTGTCTCCATGTAACACACAGACATGAGGGATTCCTGCTCTCCTTGTCTTATGTAACACACAGACATGAGGGATTCCTGCTCTCCTGTCTCCATGTAACACACAGACATGAGGGATTCCTGCTCTCCTGTCTCTATGTAACACACAGACATGAGGGATTCCTGCTCTCCTATCTGTATTAACACACAGACATGAGGGATTCCTGCTCTCCTGTCTGTATGTAACACACAGACATGAGGGATTCCTGCTCTCCTGTCTCCATGTAACACACAGACATGAGGGATTCCTGTCTCCTGTCTCCATGTAACACACAGACATGAGGGATTCCTGCCTCCTGTCTGTATAACACACAGACATGAGGGATTCCTGCTCTCCTGTCTCCATGTAACACACAGACATGAGGGATTCCTGCTCTCCTGTCTCATGTAACACACAGAATGAGGGATTCCGGCTCTCCTGTCTCTATGTAACACACAGACATGAGGATTCCTGCTCTCCTGTCTCCATGTAACACACAGAGATGAGGGATTCCCGCTCTCCTGTCTCCATGTAACACACAACATGAGGGATTCTGCTCTCCTGTATCCATGTAACACACAGACATGAGGGATTCCGCTCTCCTGTCTGTATATAACACACAGACATGAGGGATTCCTGCTCTCCTGTATCCATGTAACACACAGACATGAGGGATTCCTGCTCTCCTGTCTCATGTAGCACACAGACATGAGGGATTCCTGCTCTCCTGTCTCCATGTAGCACACAGACATGAGGGATTCCCGCTCTCCTGTCTCTATGTAGCACACGGACATGAGGGATTCCTGCTCTCCTGTCTCCATGTAACACACAGACATGAGGGATTCCGCTCTCCTGTCTCTATGTAACACACAGACATGAGGGATTCCGCTCTCCTGTCTCTATGTAGCACGCAGACATGAGGATTCCGGCTCTCCTGTCTCTATGTAACACACAGACATGAGGGATTCCCGCTCTCCTGTCTCTATGTAACACACAGACATGAGGGATTCCGGCTCTCCTGTCTCTATGTAACACACAGACATGAGGGATTCCGGCTCTCCTGTCTCTATGTAACACACAGACATGAGGGATTCCGGCTCTCCTCTTTCCATGTAACACACAGACATGAGGGATTCCTGCTCTCCTGTCTCCATGTGACACACAGACATGAGGGATTCCCGCTCTCCTGTATCCATGTAACACACAGACATGAGGAATTCCCGCTCTGTATGTAACACACAGATATGAGGGATTTCCGCTGTCCTGTATCTATGTAACACACAGACATGAGGGATTCCTGCTCTCCGTTTCCATGTAACACACAGACATGAGGGATTCCTGCTCTCCTGTCTCTATGTAACACACAGACATGAGGGATTCCGGCTCTCCTGTCTCCATGTAACACACAGACATGAGGGATTCCGGCTCTCCTGTCTCCATGTAACACACAGACATGAGGGATTCCCGCTCTCCTGTCTCCATGTATCACACAGACATGAGGGATTCCCGCTCTCCTGTATCCATGTAACACACAGACATGAGGGATTCCCGCTCTCCTGTCTCCATGTATCACACAGACATGAGGGATTCCCGCTCTCCTGTATCCATGTAACACACAGACATGAGGAATTCCTGCTCTCCTGTATCCATGTAACACACAGACATGAGGGATTCCTGCTCTCCTGTCTCCATGTAACACACAGACATGAGGGATTCCCGCTCTCCTGTCTCTATGTAACACACAGACATGAGGGATTCCGGCTCTCCTGTCTCTATGTAACACACAGATATGAGGGATTCCTGCTCTCCTGTCTCTATGTAACACACAGACATGAGGGATTCCTGCTCTCCTGTCTCCATGTAACACACAGACATGAGGGATTCCGGCTCTCCTGTATCCATGTAACACACAGACATGAGGGATTCCGGCTCTCCTGTCTGTATGTAACACACAGACATGAGGAATTCCTGCTCTCCTGTCTCCATGTAACACACAGACATGAGGGATTCCTGCTCTCCTGTCTCTATGTAACACACAGACATGAGGGATTCCTGCTCTCCTGTCTCCATGTAACACACAGACATGAGGGATTCCTGCTCTCCTGTCTCTATGTAACACACAGACATGAGGGATTCCGGCTCTCCTGTCTCCATGTAACACACAGACATGAGGGATTCCTGCTCTCCTGTCTCCATGTAACACACAGACATGAGGGATTCCCGCTCTCCTGTATCCATGTAATACACAGACATGAGGGATTCCGGCTCTCCTGTCTCTATGTAACACACAGACATGAGGAATTCCTGCTCTCCTGTCTCATGTAACACAGACTGAGGGATTCCCGCTCTCCTGTATCCCTGTAAACACACAGACCTGAGGATTCCTGCTCTCCTGTCTATGTAACACACAGAATGAGGATTCCTGCTCTCCTGTCTATGTAACACACAGACATGAGGGATCCTGCTCTCCTGTCTTATGTACACACAGAGATGAGGGATTCCTGCTCTCCTTCGTATGTAACACACAGACATGAGGGATTCCGCTCTCCTGTCTATGTAACACACAGACATGAGGATTCCCGCTCTCCTGTCTATGTACACACAGACATGAGGGATTCCGCTCTCCTGTCTATGTAACACACAGACATGAGGGATTCCCCTCTCCTGTCTCCATGTAACACACAGACATGAGGGATTCCGCTCTCCTGTTCCATGTAACACACAGACATGAGGGATTCCGCTCTCTGTTCCATGTAACACACAGAATGAGGGATTCCTGCTCTCCTGTCTCTATGTAACACACAGACTGAGGGATTCCTCTCTTGTCTCCATGTAACACACAGACATGAGGATTCCGCTCTCCTGTCTATGTAACACACAGACATGAGGGATTCCCGCTCTCCTGTCCATGTAACACACAGACATGAGGAATTCCGCTCTCCTATCGTATGTAACACACAGACATGAGGGATTCCCGCTCTCCTGTCTATGTAACACACAGACATGAGGGATTCCTGCTCTCCTGTCTCCATGTAACACACAGACATGAGGGATTCCTGCTCTCCTGTCTCATGTAACACACAGACATGAGGGATTCCTGCTCTCCTGTCTCATGTAACACACAGAATGAGGGATTCCCGCTCTCCTGTCTATGTACACACAGACATGAGGGATTCCGCTCTCCTGTCTTATGTAACACACAGACATGAGGGATTCCGCTCTCCTGTCTCCATGTAACACACAGACATGAGGATTCCTGCTCTCCTGTCTCATGTAACACACAGACATGAGGGATTCCGCTCTCCTGTCTCTATGTAACACACAGACATGAGGGATTCCGCTCTCCTGTTCCATGTAACACACAGACATGAGGATTCCTCTCTCCTGTCTATGTAACACACAGAATGAGGGATTCCTGCTCTCCTGTCTCATGTAACACACAGAATGAGGATCCGCTCTCCTGTCTGTATTACACACAGACTGAGGGATTCCCGCTCTCCTGTTCATGTAACACACAGACATGAGGGATTCCCGCTCTCCTGTCTCCATGTAACACACAGACATAGGGATTCCTGCTCTCCTGTCACTATGTAACACACAGACATGAGGATTCCGCTCTCCTGTCTCCATGTAACCACAGACATGAGGGATTCCGCTCTCCTGTCTCCATGTAACACACAGACATGAGGGATTCCTGCTCTCCTGTCTCCATGTAACACACAGACATGAGGATTCCTGCTCTCCTGTCTCTATGTGACACACAGACATGAGGGATTCCCGCTCTCCTGTCTCCATGTAACACACAGACATGAGGGATTCCGCTCTCTGTTTCCATGTAACACACAGACATGAGGGATTCCTCTCTCCTGTCTCCATGTAACACACAGACATGAGGGATTCCCGCTCTCCTGTCTCATGTAACACACAGACCATGAGGGATTCCCGCTCTCCTGTATCCATGTAACACACAGACCTGAGGGATTCCTGCTCTCTTGTCTTATGTAACACACAGAGATGAGGGATTCCTGCTCTCCTGTCAGTATGTAACACACAGACATGAGGGATTCCTGCTCTCCTGTCTGTATGTAACACACAGAGATGATGGATTCCTGCTCTCCTGTCATCATGTAACACACAGACATGAGGATTCCCCCCTCCCTGTTCCCCCTAATTAACCCCACAGAATGAAGGGTTTTCCCCGCTCCCCCTACCCCCATGGAAAAACAAAAGACATGAATTCTCCCCCTTCCCCAGCTTCCAAAGTAAAAACACAGCATGAGGGATTCCCCCCCCCCTCCTGTCCCATGTAACA
>JARQOD010011130.1:0-24632 GCA_033576555.1 Oophaga sylvatica
GCAGCTCCTTCTTCTGGAGAGGAGGCTGCTGACAGAGGTGTGGCGGGAGCCCCCCTAACATCTGGGGGAGAGCCGGCTACTGTCTACGCCTCCCGCATCCATGCCCACCTCTGTGAATATGAGGAGGCAGCTAAGCAGCTGAGGAGACTCCTGGAGGAGTTGAGGGGAGCCAGAATAACAGCTAAAAGTCAGCTCCCTGCCTCAAGGAGAGCGGAGGTATCTGCCACGGTTAAGAGGCTGAAGGGGGCTATAAGAACTCTGGAGGACATGAGAACATCTATCCTGGAGGGGAGAGGCCCTTTCGGGGAGAAGCTCCAGAACGACGACCGGTTTAGAGCCCTGACTAGTGGGTCTCCTGGGGGGTCAGGAGTCTCCATCCAGGTGGAGGATGAGGAGGAGGAAAATGGCGGAACATCTGAGCCAGCTCCACCTGAGGACCTGGTGGGTAAGAGCGCCCAGGACCTGGTGGGTAAGAGCGCCCAGGTATCGCGCAGCAGGATAGCCCCCGAACAAGTGGCTCTCCCACCGGACTCCAGTGACGTGGAGGAAAGTGGGAGTGAGGGGGAGGATGGAGGGAGCGGGAGTAATAACGAGGGGGGCTGCCTCATCCAACAGCAAGTGAGGCAGATTGAGTCCCCAGCACGGTTTGGCACACTGTTGTTTGGGGATGAGGTCTGCCTTGAGGATGAGGCAACTGGGAAGAGCAGGAGGAGGCGTAAGGCGAAACAAGCAAACATGGTGGAGAAGTTTGTTTATGTCCCTCTTCCCGGGGCCCCCCAGTCCCGTTGTGCGGAACCCGCTGCCCACCCCGGCTCGGACTCTGTGGTGGGTCCGCAGCAGCAAGGGAGCGGGGAGAGTAAGGTCTGCCTGGATCTTACTGTCACATCTGGTGGTGGCAGTTCGGATTCAGGTAGCGATATGGAGGTCGGTGCCGGTGTTGGTGTTACTGTTGGTGTGGTGCTTGGGCTCAGTCCCCTGTGACAGGGGGGCTGGCCCAGCACCAAGTACAAGTAGAACCGGGGCCGCACCTCCGGCGGTGAGAGCTGCTTCTGGGTCCCTCACGCACGGGTCCGTTAAGTCTGGATCGCTTATGGGGGTCCAGAAGCATCGTAACCTGCAGGGTGTTGGTCGCTCCCCTGGAGGCGGCCGTGGTGAAGCCAGGGCACTCGGCACGTAAACCCCAAAAGGGGTCCGTTCGGGGGGCCCCGCCGCCACTGGACGCCGAAGGGGAGTGGCCAGCCTTGCCTACAGCAGGTGGTGAGTGCAGGGAGGCGGTGAAGGCCCGTGAGGGGGGCGTGGCCTCCCTGAATGTTGCCCTGCCTGCAAAGGCAGAGGCATGCAGGGGGGGCGTGCCCTCCTCGGCCGCAGTCCCGCCTGCCGTGCTCGCGTCATCCGGGGTGGGTGTGGCCTTGCAAGGGGCTGCTGCCCAGCCCAGGGTGACTGTGGCCAGCGGTGGGGGCATGGCCTCGGCGGTTGTGGCTCCGCCCACTGTGCCCGTGTCATCTAGGGTGGGCGTGGCCTCGAAAGGGGCTGCTGCCCAGCCTGGAGTGACTGTGGCCGGTGGGGGGCGTGGCCTTGGTAGTCGTGGCTCCGCCCACTGTGCCCGTGTCATCTAGGGTGGGCGTGGCCTCGAAAGGGGCTGCTGCCCAGCCTGGAGTGGCTGCGGCCGGTGGGGGGGCATGGCCTCGGCGGGTCCGCCGCCCTCTGTCCTGCCCACCCATACCATCGGTTCTGCGCCCCCGAAAGCCGGTAGGGAGTTGTCGGGGTCCCCAGCCCACTTACCGTCATCTGGTGGTGCGGGGGCTCTGGCGCTCCAGGTGAAGCCGGCGGGGGAGGTGTGTGGAGGGCAGGGTGCGGTGGCAAGGTCCGTCCCTGCCCTAGGAAGCACAGAGAAAGGAAAAAAAAATTGGTACCGGAGAGCTCAGGAGCTGCTGCTGCTGCTCCCGAGCCCAGGCAGAGTGTACTGAGTGCACTCTGCTCTGGGGCATGTAATCGGGCAGCGGCACTCCTGGGCAGAGGAGAAAAAAGAGGCAGTAACACCGCAATCCAGCCAGGGCCCCCAGCAGGAGGTGTTAAGAATAGCAATGTTAAAGGCAATGTAAATAATAATGTGAATAATGTGAATAGTGTAAATAATGTATATATGGATAGTGAGGATGATAGTGATTGGTGTGAGTGATATTTTTGAGGATCTTTTTGCTGAGGTGGTGCATGGAGGTGTGAATGATGGCGAGAGTGGTATGAATGATGGAGTGAGTGTAGGAGTGAATGCAGGGGTGGATGCAAGAGTGAATGTGGGAGCGAGTACGAGTGGGGAGGGGGCTGGCCCATCTGCTCCCCAGCCGTGGCACCCAGGCGTTCATTTGCCGGGGTCACGGCTGGGGGTCGGGTGGGTTCCCGGGGGTTCTCAGGGGGTCTCCTCACCTCTGGACTCCGGGGACGGCGTTTTGCACCGCCGTTTTCTGGAGGCCCTCAAAAGGGGAGAAAGATCGATAATAGTAAAGGGGAGGACGGTGGACTTGTCTTTCTGGATAGAGAGGCATGGTTTGACCGCCTTCCAAGAGAGAAGAGAGGGAGGGACTGTCTGGTCTCTCCCGACAGCCGGGCAAGGGCCGGTGAGGAGGAATGTGGTCCGTCTTCGGTGGGGGGGCAGTGAAGCTTGCCCACCCAGGAGCAGGGTGGTGGAGCTCCTCCTGAAGATGGGCTTCAGGGCGGATGACATCTTTGCCCTGATCCATCCTCAGCGGCCCGGTTCTTTGACATCAGCTTTGTTCGGCCAAAGGGGCTTGAGCTCTTCTGGTCGAATTATGAGCTGGTGAAGGGGGAGCCCGGATGGCGAAGCTTCGTCGTGCAGGCGGTGTCTCGCCAGAATTCCGTCAAGAGAGTGACCGTGGTGACATGTAACAAGTCACTCTCAGGCGTGGACATAATGACGTGGCTTTCCCGTTATGGGGAAGTCACCGAGGTCCCAAAAAAGAACAGGGACGAATTTGGTATTTGGTCGGGGGGCTGGACCTTCATGGTTAAGTTGAAGGTCTCAGGCGATACGGTTACCCACATCCCTTCCTCAGCATTCCTGGGAAGGGACAGGATCCTGGTCTTCTACCAGGGGCAGCCGAAGGTCTGTCACAAGTGCGGCGATCCCCGCCACTTCAGCGCAAGCTGCAAGGTGCAGAAATGTGCCTTGTGTGGCGGGGTGGGTCATCTCGCCGCTGCGTGTAAGGACATTCGGTGCCACCTGTGTGGTGACCTTGGTCACCCGTATAGCCGCTACCCTCGCTCCTTCTCCAATGCTGCTGCGGGCCCGGTGGGGGGAGACCGTGGGGGGGAAACCTCCGGCGGGACTTCCTCCGTCGCGGTGGGCGGTGGTGGCGGGGAGGGGGCTGAGGGGCCGGTGAGGAAAGGCAAGATCACTAGAGGCCCCTCATATCAACGGAGGCAGGCGGCTCGCCATGGGGGTAAGGAGCAGGTGGAGCCTCGGGTAGCCGGGGTGTTGCCTGCTACTCCCTCTAGGTTGGTGGCTAAAGCCTCTGAGGCCCTGGGGGAGGAAGCGGTGAACGAGGAGATCAGGAGGATGGAGAGGGAGTTTAAAGCGGCTGACTCAGACAGCTCCTCTCAATATGAAAGTGTTGATGAGGAAGTCGTAGAGCAGCCTACAACATCAATGGGTGGGAAAAAACGTACCAACAGGAGGGGAAGGAGGAGGCTGAACAAGTCTTCCAAATCCACCCCACCCCCGACCGTGAATGTACCAATGGAAGGGCCCACCGTTCCCCCTCTGATCACACTCTCCAACCGGTTCCAAGCCCTCGGAGACTCTGCTAGAGTCGCCGGAGAGGGCAAGAGGCCGGGGGCGGCATCGGGGGGTCCTTCAGGGGATGGCGGAGTCCAACCCTTAGGGGACGTTGTTTCTCCTGGGGGGGACAGACCCGGAGTCCGGAGGTGAGGACACCAGGGGAGGAGGAATGGACACCTCGACTACCTTAAAGAGGAAGGATTCTGATCTCCCCAGAGGGTGGTGGGAGCGGGGTGGGTAAGAAGAAGGCCGTCGAACTTGATCACTCATGATGGCTGAACTCGCCCCTTTGACGCTGGCATCCATTGATGTCGCCAGCATTAAGTCAGATGCGGCTAGATTTACGGCCTTTGATTTTCTCACCCGAATTGAGGCTGAAATTTTATTTTTGCTGGAGACCAGACTAACTGACATGGGGGCCATACATAAAGCATGGAGAGAGTGGAGGTGCGGGCCCTCATACTGGTCTCTTGCGGCCGAGCTGTATAGTGGGGTGGCAGTCCTTTTTAAGACTGCAGACGTGGAATGCAGACAAGTGATCGAGTTAGAAAGGGGATGTGCCTGGTCCTTGACGTCTTCATGAGGGGACAAGAGCTGCGGCTCATAAACATCTACGGCCCACAGTCAAAGTGGGACCGGAAATGTCTCTTCCTGAAGATTAAGCCCTTTCTTTTTACAAGCTGACAGGTGGTCTTCGGTGGGGACTTCAACACCATTACGAGGTCCCGTGATCGGGGGGGTCCTGGAGATCGCCTGGCTTATGACAGCGTCGCGCTTAATAGTATAGCCAGTGAAGCTCGCCTGGTGGATGTCCACATCCGGCACACCCCAGGCCACGGGGGTTTCACCTATCATAGGGGTAGCTGTAGATCTAGAATAGACAGGTTTTTTTTTTAAAGGAGGACGCCATCTTTTCTGCTGTGTCCGCCGTTGAGGTGGAGTTCTCCGATCACTGTCTAATTTTCTTTTCTCTGAATGTTGCAGAGACTCCCCGGATGGGAAGATGGCTGTGGAAGCTGAATTCATCCCTGCTGGAAGAAGCGGACGTGAGACAATCCTTCGAGGATTTTCTTCAGAGCCAGATACCGCTTTTGGGTCTCTGTAGTAGTAAGTCAGAGTGGTGGGAGATCTTCAAAAAGCGGGTGGCGGGGTTCTTCCGCCAGCTCTCGAGCCTCAGGAGTCTGAACAGGCATCGCTTGTATCAGGCTCTGGGGAGGAAACTCGAGCAGCTCGTCTCGACTGGAGGTGACCGTGAGGAAATCTCCAGAGTGAAGTCTTTGCTTAAGAGGTGTCAGTATGATAGGCACACATCTTTGGTTTTTGAGAGGGATTTCGGAAAGTACCGCTCACCCGACCCCTACAGGAACTGTAAGATGTCAGTGATCGACAGTACTGGGTCCCTGAACAGATCCAAATCAGGGATCCTGGAGGTGGTCAGGTCCTTTTATTCACGCCTCTTGGGAAAGAGGGATCTGGATCGGGATGAGATGTCGGCTTTCCTGGCTGAAACCATCCCTGAGCCAGGGGATGATCCCTCTCTTGGTGTTTTGGCAGAAGCAATCAGGGAAGAGGAAGTGAGACTAGCCATTGATGGGCTTCGGCCCAAAAAATCGCCAGGTCCGGATGGCTTAACATCCGAGTTCTATAAGACCTTTAGGGACTCCTTGGTCCCCCTCTTGACTGGGGTGTTTAATGAGTGTCTTTCCTCGGGTACTCTTCCCGGTTCAATGAGGAGGTCAGCCCTGGTTATTCTATCAAAGGGTAAAGACTCGTCCCGTATTGAGAATTGGCGTCCCATAGCGCTTCTCAATATGGACCGGAAGGTTCTGGCGAAGGTGTTGTTTAATCGGCTGGTCAAGTTTGCACCCCGGCTCCTTTCGGAGGCCCAGCACTGCTCTGTTCCACTTTTAGTGCTGTGCTCGGTGTCCAGAGGCAGTGGAACAGGGTAGGGCAGGTTGCTGGAAGGGGTACCTACTGTCATTAGATCAAGCAAAAGCCTTTGACCGGGTTAACCATGAGTACCTCTGGTCTGTCCTTTTGAGGTACGGTCTGCATGGGAGGTTTGTAAATTGGTTAGAGATCTTGTACCAAGGGGCTGAGACTTTCCCGCTCGTGAACGGTTGGTCAGGACGCCCTTTTGAGGTGGGTTCTGGGGTCCGTCAGGGCTGTCCTCTGAGCCCACTTTTATACGCGTTCGCGATCGATCCCTTCCTGAGGAGGGTAGATCGTGGACCGTTGGTGGGAGTCGGGATGGACCAGGCGGGCTCTGGGCCCCCTTTGAGGGTGGTGGCGTACGCTGACGATGTTTCCCTTTTCGTATCCTCGAGAGGGGAGGCGGATTGGGTCATGTCCGAGGTCGTGCGTTACTCGGAGGCATCTGGGTCCATGATCAACCGGGAAAAGTGTGAGAGTCTCTGGCTGGGAGGGGGAGATCCTAGTTTTGATCTCCCGTGCACCCTTCTAGAGCCCCAGGCCTCCGCCAAAATTCTAGGCATCGAATTTGGCCCCGGGGACTACCCCCAGCAAAATTGGGAGGGCAGACTCAAGATTGCCGCCCAAAAGGTGGACCAGTGGAAGGGTTGGTCTTTAACCCTGAGGGAAAGGGTTAGCTTGGCTAAAGGCTTTCTGCTTCCCTTGTTAATTTACCTGGGCAGTGTGTGCATCTTGCCAGAACCTCTCTGGACACGGTTTACAGCCTGTTCTTCCAGCTGTTATGGGGGAATAGGCTCAACCTAATCAAGAGGGAGGTCACGTACTGTACGAGGAGACTAGGTGGGTTGGGTATGGTCAACCCAGTAGTGTTCTTAGTGAACACTTTAAAGCCAATATTTCCAACCTCTGGCTGGAGAGGGCTCCTCCGTGGGTATTCTCCTGCAGGGGTTGGTTTCGGCCCTTCTTCCAGGAATGGGAGACAGGAGGGCAAGTGAAGGATCTCCGTACACCTCACGGACATCTCCCGGCTTACGCTACCCCGGTTCTGAAGGTAATCCGCCGGTGGGGTCTGGGAATGAGGGAAATCAGGACCATGTCGAGGCAATGCCTTGACAGAAGGGTTCTGTTGACCCATTTCCAGAAGCCCCTGGTCCTCAGGGATTGCCCAGGCTGGGATCTGGAGGTGGGGCTCGGGCTTTTAAATTCAAAGCGGATCCCCACGAAGTTTTGGGACTTGGCCTGGCGCTGCTTTCACAGGAGACTGTATGTAAGGGACAACCTGTAGTACAGCGACTCCGATGATCGGGGTTGTCCCCGTGAGGAGTGTGGCGACGTGCTGGAAAGCATGGAGCACTTCCTCCTTCGGTGTCCCTTTAATGCAGAGGTTTACAACAGGGTGGGTGCTTCCATACGTTGGCCGCGGCTGGCGTCCCTTTCCTACGCCGAGTGGGTCTATGGGGCGTTCAGATCCCTGGGTGACCGAGAGCGGAGCACTTATTCTTAGTTAGCATAGTGGTCAGGTTTTACATGTGGAATGCACGGTGTTTAGTGTCGACGCAACAGAAAGCCCTCCCCCGGGATGAGGTGGTTAGCAACATTCTGGGTGACCTGGGGAAGGTGCGTTCTTTGGAGTTCGAGAGGCTGGGTGTGAGGAGGGCCTCTTGGCTTTGGAGGGGCTTATCCTTTTGAAAACACACTCAAGGGAGAGTTGGTCTGCGCGTGAATGAAGGTAGGGATAGCATAAGGTGGTGTGGGTGTTGAGGGAGAGAAATAGGGGCAGATAGGCAGTGAGGGACAGTTGGAGGGATAGATAGAGAGTTAGCCATGTTAAGTTAGCTAGAATTGGGATAGGGAGGGATAGATAGGGACAGTTTTTTCAGGGTCAGCGTAGGGCAGTCTTAGTCGGACGAGGGAAAGGGTGTATGAGTTGTTGGTTAGGGATAGGGCCTTTTAGGACTCCATTTTCCTGGTGGTGGGCTAGTGTGCTGCACATTTAGCCTTTTGTTTTGGTTTAGAAAAGAAGATGGATATTGGGCTTGCAGGCACTGAGCTTGGGCCTTGTAAGTTAGGATTTTGAAAAATGTAAGTTGATGTGTAAATATATTGTAATAAAGTAGTTATGGTATAAGGTTGATATTGTATATATATGTATATATTGTATATGTTGTATTGTACGTATTTTGTATGGTTTTGAGTATTTTCTGTGTTTTATTTAGTGGGGTAACTAGGGAGGTATAGTTAGGTTGGGTGGGGGTTTGTCTTGGGTTTGGGAGGGGAGCTTGGTTGGGCATACGGGCATTAATGGACCAGGACAAAGGTAATAAATAAGTAAGGGCATAAACTTTTATGGACCCGAGTTTGCGGTGTTAAGAGGAGGCCATGAACTTATGGATCGGGGGTGTGGTGGAGGAAAAAAAATATAAAAATTATTTTTTGTATATATGTGTATTATATATTATATATATTATAAGTTATGTGTTTTGGTTTAGTGGATAAGTAGGGTGAGTTTTTGGCCAGGAAAGGCCATGTCTTTTGAGTTAAGGCAGAGGGCCAAAGGTTTTAAGTTTATTAATGTAATAATATATATTTTGTAAATAGTGAAAGGGGTGTGAGATTGTTGGAGTGGTGTGTGTGTGTATGAGTGGGGTATTTTTTTTTTTTTCTCGTGATGTTTCTTTTATAAGATGTTCCTGCTGTGGGTCCCTGAAGGCTGAAGGCTGGAAAGCACAAGCTGCAAGAGACCCGAGAGAGTAAAAAAAAGGGTGGAAAATGAAGGAAAGAGAAAGGACTTGATGAGGTTGGAAAATCTTGAAGCTGGTTTTAATTTCTTAATTTGGTGTGTAAATTTATCGGGTAGTTTGATTTACTGAGCTTTTGATTCTTGTAATGTCTGGTTTTGATGTTTAGTAATGTATGTTCTGTTTTGTATTTTTATATAAAATAAGAGTTCCAGCTCCAGTAGCGTCCAGTAAAGCTGCTGCAGTTAAAAACTTTTATAAGGATCGAGCTTGGCGGTCCACCGCAAGGCGTCCTACCGCCAGTCCCAGCCCCTGAGCCTTGGGGTGCCTCCCCAATGCTCTTCACTGAGTGTCCCGGGGGCCCGAAGCATTTCCTTTGAAAAAATTAAGTGTCCAAACTACAGGTGGTGTAGCTTGCTTAACAACTGGGTTAATCCGCTGACTAGCAGACACTGCTACTAGGCCCAAAGTATTGCTTGGTCTAGATGCAGTTAAAAATTTGTAATTAGATACTCTCGTTGGATGCTGAGAAAGCATTCCATAGAGTCTCCTGGCACGCCATATATTATTCTCTTAAAAAGCTTGGGGTAGGGGACCCTTTTATAGCCAGAATCATGGCCCTGTATCGCAATCCGTCAGCTATGCTGAAGATAAATGGAACATTATCATCACCTTTCATAATCACCAATGGGACAAGGCAGGGATGTCCTCTGTCCCCTCTCTTATACATCCTAGTGATGGAGCACCTGCTCTCATCAATTCACGATAACCCCAATATTAGGAGGATTGAGGTGGGAGGCACCGAGTACAAGTGCTCTGCATTTGCTGATGAATGATGTCCTAGTATATATCACTCAACCACATATATCCATCACTGCTGTTATGGCTGAAATAGATCACTTTGGTACATGGTCAAATTTTAAAATCAATGCAGCAAAGTCTGAGGCCCTCGATGTTTCCCTCCCCAAATCCATACAGGATTCCATCCAGTCCAACTTTCCCTTTGCCTGGCCCTCACAGGGTATCAAATACTTAGGAATTCATATTCATAGAGACCTCTCCCGTCTATTTTTTTCTTAATTTTGGGCCTTTTATTGAACAACTCCATAGAGATCTTCTTGGACGGTGAAGGATTTTTCCTGGTTCGGCAGAATAAATATACTAAAAATGAACGTCCTACCTAAACTCTTATAACTCTTCCAAACCATTCCCGTGGTAATTCCCTCAAATTTTTGGAAAAGACTACGTAGTAGCTTTTGCCGATTTATCTGGGCAAGTGGGCGTCCACGCATTCAGGGGGACGTTCTGATCAGACACAAACAAAAGGGGGGCCTTAGCCTTCCGGATTGTAGAAGGTATTACATGGCAGCAGTACACGCTAGAATCCTGGACTTCTTCCATCATTCGGAGGGGAAATTGTGGGTCAAAATAGCTCAATCCATTTGTCCTAGCACTCTCCCATAGTGCGCCCATTTAATTGTCCCCTCTCTTGGCCTCATGTCATATAGTACTTATGCCACTGCTTTGGCTTTGAGATCCCAAAAAAAAAGCTTATCCTCAATCGACCCCCAGGGCCCCTTGCTCCCGATTTCAGATAATCCAGATTTCCCACCAGGACTATCTGCAAATAGATTTCTCGGTTCAAATACTGTAAATCCCATCCGATATTATTTTCTCATGTCATCTCCAATACTTCGCTGCTCCCCCTCAATGACTTGTTACAGGGAAGAGCCACTTCCCCGAAGGCAAATTTTGAATATAGCCAGTTACAACACTTCTATTCAACTGTGAAGAAGCGCACACATCTTCATAGAGATCTCACAAACTTTCAAAAATTGAGCCTATCATTGTCACCCCCTACACACTCCATCTCCCTACTGTATAATCTCCTCATTGCCCAGGTAACTGACAATAGGCCAGGATTCTGCGGTGCATGGGAAAGGGAACTGGGGAAGTCCTTCTCTGACTCACAATGGGATAAATGTTTCTTCCTAACACATAAAACCTCAATAGGGTCCAAAGCTCAGGAAACCTCCTTCAAAATTATCTCTTGATGGTACCGGGTGCCAGCAGTCCTTCATAGATGGTATCCAGTGGTCTCAGATAGATGTTGGAGATGTGGGGAGGGGGAAGGGACAATGTCACACATATGGTGGGCATGCCCTATAATAAATGCATTTTGGGCAAAGGTGATGATGAGAAAATAACTGGGTTGACTTTTTAAAATCTTTAAAGGAACTATGTATAAATTTTTGGAGTTCACAGTTCGATTCTCTTAGGGGGTAGTGCCTGGTGCTGGCGGCTCCCTCTCTTGAAAGAAGTCAGGCACCATTGCCACCCCTGGTACCCCAAATAAACGGTGATTCCTGGTGGCATGCACCGTCAGGTCGTGTCCTGCCACAGGTGTCTGAGTACTCAGGCTCCGTACAGCAACAGGTCTTGGCTGGGGGTGGTGGTTCCAGCCTGAACTGGTATGGGCGTTGTTGGGGACTCCTTGCTGACAGCTCCCTGCTCAGCGGCGGACCTGCGTTTTTGCACATTTAGGGCGTACCAGCCCTTGATGCCCCAATGCCGGGTGTACATCATACTGTCCCCCAGGTAGAGGTCCCTGCCCGGGTGCCCCTCCAGGAGGTGAGATTCCACATCCCACCTGTTAACAAAAACCTCCGCCAACAGGTTGGGTTCTTTACATGGGCGTACCCACTGTGGGGTAGGGGGGGCAGCTGCCCCCCTAGGAGCAGGGGAGCGCAAATATCAAGATGAGGCCATGATGATGATTCAGCGATCATCATTAGCATCAGCCCGCCGGCCCTTTGAAGGGTGCTTCTGGGCCTGGCTGGCTGCGCCTGCGATGCACAGAGAGGGTCGGGAATCGGCCCGGGATAAGGGGGTTAAGAACGTCCTGACGTTAACGTCAGGACGTTCTTTGTGGGTGGAGAGAGCGCGCTCTGCTCTCTCGCCCCTGGCTGCAGGCCTGCAGCAATTGGTTGTTCTGTGTGACTCAGTGGTGCTGGCTGCAGCTCCCTACCCGCGCGTGCCTAGCGCCTGCGGCCTGCACTGGTTGACGCCAGAGGCGGCCGGCCATGTATAATCAACAGCGCAGTCAGAGAGGCTCAGAGCGAGTGAGCCGGCCGGCCCGGTGTGACTCCTCCGCGCTGCAGCTTCCCCTACCCGCGCGTCACGTGTGCCTGGGCCTGGAGCCTGCGGCCTGCACTGCAGCCAGGCTGAAGAATCTAGTACAGACACTGATCTCTGAGTGAGTCACCCCGGCCTCCAGAGTCTGAGAGTGTATATGATGATAAAAATGTGTTTTTAACGTTATGAATATATATGTATACTATACTAATTGACCCCCAAAACATGTGAAAGTGAAATATATTCAGTATTATCAGCCAAGCCCCCAGCTGCCAGCACCTGTAAGTAAGGGGCTGGCTGGTGATGTATACAGGTGCTGGGCTGGTGATGTATATACAGATAACACAGACCGTCCGACTGTCCTAGGCTGGGGCTGGTGACGTATACAGGGGCTGGCCAGGCCTGGGCTGGTGGTGATGTATATTCAGGTGCTGGGCTGGGGCTGATGTATATACAGGTGCTGGGCTGGGGCTGATGTATATACAGGGGCTGGGCTGGGGCTGATGTATACAGATGCTAGGCTGGTGATGTATCTACAGGTCCGACCGTCCTGGACTGGTGCTGGTGACGTATACAGGTGCTGGGCTGGTGATGTATATACTGGGCTGAGGCTGGTGATGTATACAGGTCCTGGGGCTGGTGACGTATACAGGTGCTGGGCTGGTGATGTATATACTGGGCTGAGGCTGGTGACGTATACAGGTCCAGGGGCTGGTGACGTATACAGGTACTAGGCTGGTGATGTATATACTTGGCTGAGGCTGGTGACGTATACAGGTGCTGGGCTGGAGTCTGGGGCTGGTGACGTATACAGGTACTGGTCTGGAGGCTGGGCTGGTGATGTATATACAGGTGCTGGGCTGGGGCTGATGTATATACAGGGGCTGGGCTGGGGCTGATGTATAAGATGCTAGGCTGGTGATGTATATACAGGTGCTGGGCTGGGGCTGATGTATATACAGGTGCTGGGGCTGATGTATATACAGGGGCTGAGCTGGGGCTGATGTATACAGATGCTAGGCTGGTGATGTATATACAGGTGCTGGGCTGGGGCTGATGTATATACAGGTGCTGGGCTGGGGCTGATGTATATACAGGTGCTGGGCTGGGGCTGATGTATATACAGGGGCTGGGGCTGATGTATACAGATGCTAAGCTGGTGATGTATGTACAGGTCCGACCGTCCTGGGCTGGGCGGGTGACGTATACAGGGGCTGGCCTGGTGATGATGTATATACAGGTGCTGGGCTGGGGCTGATGTATATACAGGTCCTGGGCTGGGGCTGGTGTCGGTGAAGTATACAGGGGCTGGCCTGGTGGTGATGTATATTCAGGTGCTGGGCTGGGGCTGAAGTATATACAGGGGCTGGGCTGGTGATGTATATACAGGTCCGACTGTCCTACCGTCCTGGGCTGGTGATGTATACAGAGACTGGCCTGGTGATGATGTATATACAGGGGCTGGCCTGGTGGTGATGTATATACAGGGGCTGGGCTGGGGCTGATGTATGTACAGGTGCTGGTCTGGGGCACATTATTAAAAGAAGGAGACAATGATGGGGCATATTACTATAAGAAGGGGACAATGATGGGGCATATTTCAGGGTGGAATCAGCTTGCATTCCACGCTTAAATTCATCATCTATCATCTATCTAAAAAGAAGAAAATTAGAGCAGCACAAAGAAAGAGTCCGGGTGCAGAGACCCCCAGGCAAATACCAAACATCAATTATAGAAATCCAGACAAATTGGAGGCAGTACACCGTTTGTAGTGAAAAAAAAGCTATTTAATAAGGCCAAAAGGTGACGTTTTGGTTCAAACAACAGGAACCTTTCTCAAGCCTTGAGAAAGGTTCCTGTTGTTTGGACCGAAATGTCGCCTTTGACCTTATTAAATAGCTTTTTTTTCACTATAAACGGTGTGCTGCCTCCAATTTGTCTGGATATCTATCTATCATTCATTTTTTTTCCCCTAAAGATCAATCCAATTGCTGTGTCTGGAAAGGGCAGTGTTGAGTGTCTCAGTGTCAGTGTGTGATAAGCATGCATGAGCTTGAAGCCCCCCTGCTGAACAGAAGAGAAGACTGCAAAGGTAAGCTTAAAATCAATGAATTGTTTACATAATGGCAGTCATTTGTTCATTTTCGTTTTGTTTTATTCACATTTTTGGTTCTAAAATTTTACAACCTGAATGACCATGGCCTGCCTCCCCCCCAGTTTTGAATCTTGGCACGCCCATGGTTCTTAAATGAACCCCATCCTCCTTTCAGCCTGAAGTCCACGACAGTACCGTGCCGCAGAGGCCCCTGGTCTGGCACCTTGACTTTGCGTGCCTGCCTTTTAGCCTCCAAGTCCTCTGGCTCTCTCCGCAGAGCCTGCTGCTCCCGCTTCTGCTGCTCCCACCTGTTAGTAAGTTGTTGGCCATATTTTCCCCAACTCAGGACCTCAATTCACTTCCCTCTACTTGCTGGCCCGGGAACAACATTTGATCCGTCCCCTGGTGGGTCCAGCGGTAGACCACAAGCTCCGTATAGACCTGTTCGGCCACGTGAGTAGGCTGGAGTATCGCTCCAAACTGGTCCTTTAGGCCGGATGCCTGATCCCAATCCAGGAACATGCGAGGCCGGCCGGGTTTGCGGGGTGGAGGCATGGGCAGCGGGCCCAGCAGGGTGGTTTCGCCTACCGGGGCAGGGTCCGCAACTTTACCTGCCTGTGATGTTGTTCCGGCGCCGGGTTCTTCCTCCGCGAGGACCAGAGTGGCAGGATGCCAGTTGGGATGCTGCAGCTCTAGTGGTTGCTTTCTGGATAGCGTCATCTGCCACTTGTCGAGTGCGGTCACTTGCATCCCTAGCAGCTGCTGACTTAACTCCTCCACCTTCTGGTCTAGCAGCCCTGGGTTCTGGCTGCTAATGGATCCATGTCTTGCTCCTGACTGGGGAAGAAGCTCTCCTCTGCTCCTCCGCATCTTGGGTCACCACCAGTCGCCATCTTGTCGGTCAGCTCTTGTGCTGCAACCCGCTCGTGTTCCCGCTCTATCTTCTGTGGGCGGACCTCCTTCTTCCTTTTCCCGCCATCTATGATCAGGAGGCGGATCTCTCTTGCAGATGGACAAATTCTCATTGTGCAGTAACACTTAGATTGGGTGGCCATAATTTTCACGCCACTCTGTGGGGTCCCGCCCACGACGGCACTCCCTTCTTCTCCTTGTGCGCCTCGTGGTGTAAATATGGCGACAGTTGTTCACAAACTTTCAGCAAAGTCTCTGATATGAAAGGCAGTTCAAAATAGGCACATAGGACCTGGTGATACTAGGCTTCGATATCCTGTTCGTGACGCCAAGTTGGATCGCCCGCCAGGGCAGTGGGGTACTCGGTACCGGGCTGCTTCTTAAAGGGGCAGTGTCACAGTGGCAGTGACCCGGTCTGTGGCCCTGGGCCTCCAATAAAAGGGGTATATTTTCAAGGGATAATAGAGTTTGTAATAAAGTTTTTGTGACGCAACCTGTTGTTTCTGGTCAGAAGTGACCTGCGCTGCAGTGCAGATCCTCTGGGACTGGTGGTGATGCAGCAGAGTTGGTATAGCTCTCCTCAGGCAGAGCTTAGTCCCAGGGCAAATGTATGATGGGGAAGGTGGTGGTGTTGGTAGATGTAGCAGTGTTGGAGGAGTGACGCAGGAATGAATAGATGACACAGCTGAGTGCAGTTTCCAAAGCTTTACTCACAGCTCTGGCTGCAGCACAGATGCCCGCTTGGTGCCGTGTCCTCGAGGTGAGGGGCTCAGCAAACTCCCAGGTAGATCGGGAAACGCCTTTCCAGGACTCCTTTCAATATGTTCCTTTCTCAGTCGTCTCACTTTGTTGACCTTCCACCTTTCCTTCCTGTCCAACACCTTGCAATCAGTGTCCCAAGCCAGTAGCCGCGGACCTTGTCGGATAACGTCCTCTCTGCGTTTCCTTGCTCCCTTTTTGGAGAAGATAATTGCGGTTCAGTAGCTGAGGCACCTAGAGATGCTACTAAATCCAGCTTGCCAGCTAAGTCTTAGAGTTCTCCACTAGGCTAGGGGCCGGTGTCCCTTCTGCGACCTGGTCCCTCCACTATTGGATCGGGCCACCGGATGGATCTCTCACTAACCACACTCAGATCCTTCAGACAGAACCTGAAAACCCATCTCTTCAGGAAAGCCTACAGCTTACAATGATCCCTGCTGCCTCCTCACCACGACTGGAGCTACCGCCTCACCATCACTGGAGCTGCTGCAACCCCCCACCATCCTGTAGAATGTAAGCCCACAAGGGCAGGGTCCTCTCTCCCCCCCTATATCAGTCTGTGATTGTTAGTTGTAAGTGATATCTGTAATTTGTATGTAACCCCTTCTCATGTACAGCACCATGGAATCAATGGCACTATATAAATAAATATTAATAATAATAATCCCTGCCCCTAGGACTCCTTCTGTCCTTCCAGAAGCTTCTCTCTTTGTTCCTTCCTTATTCTACATTCTCCGTCTGGGGACGAGCTGCTACCAGCTGCAGTCCCCTCCAAAATCTGACTCTCTTTTCTGCTCTCTAAGCTTCATTTCCCCTCCTTCTTACTTTCTCCACCCACCTCTCAACACTCTTTCCTACCCAGCCTGGGATGAGATCATCCTCCCTTAGGGTACGTCCAGGGTGCCCGGCTGCTATAGTCTATGTGTTGGGTGCTAGTGTTAGAGTCCTGGGTGGTGCTTCCTTCTTACCTAAGAGTGGGTATCACACCTCTGGATGAGATGCAATACCTCTGTGGTGACTGAACCCTCAGGGGCACCACATCATATATTTTTTTTAATTGCAGCAGCAGCAGCAGCAGCAATATATGGGGGTATATATCTATGGAACATCTTGTTGGGCCACCATTCACCCTTGTGCAGCATTTTATGGGGGGTATTTATCTATGGAGCCTCTTTTTGGACCACCATTAACCGTTGTGCAGCACCACCTCGGCTTATACATGAGGCAATAAGTTTTCCAAGTTTTTTGTGGCAAAATTAGGGGTCTCGGCTTATACACTGATCGGCTTATACACAAGTATATACGGTAAGTTCCGGACCGGACCAAGGAAATACAGTGGACGTGGTGTACATGGACTTTTCAAAAGCTTTTGATACGGTGCCACACAAAAGGTTGATGCATAAAATGAGAACATTAGGGATAGGGGAAAATATGTGTAAGTGGGATAAGAACTGGCTCAGGGATAGGAAACAAAGGGTGGATATTAATGGAGCACACTTGGACTGGGTCACGGTTAGCAGTGGGGTACCACCACAGGAATCAGTATTGGGGCCGCTTTTTAACATATTTATTATTGACCTTGTAGGGGACATACAGAGTAGTATTTCAATATTTGCAGATAACACTAAACTCCGCAGGGTAATCAATACAGAGTAGGACAATTTTATATTACAGGAGGATTTATGTTAACTAGAACTTGGGCTGATAAATGGTAAATGAACTTTAATGGGGATAAATGTAAGTCATGCACTTGGGTAGAACAAACAAGATGTATAATTATGTGCTTAATTGTAAAACACTGGGCAAAATTGTCACTGAAAAAGACGGGTGTATGGGTGGACGACAAACTCACATTTAGTGGCCAGTGTCAGGCAGCTGCTGCAAAGGCAAATAAAATAATGGGATGCATTAAAAGAGGCATATGAGAACATAATTTTACCTCTATACAAGTCACTAGTGTGACTACACTTAGAATACTGTGTACAGTTCTGGTCTTGGGTGAACTGGAGCGGGTGCAGAGAAGAGAAACCAAGGTTATTAGAGAACTGGGGGGTCTGCAATACCAAGACAGGTTATTACACTTGGGGTTATTTAGTTTGGAAAAACGAAGACTTAGGGGTGATCTTATTACAATGTATAAATATATGAGGGGACAGTACAGAGACTTTTCTAGTGATCTTTTTACTCTTAGACCTGTGACGGGGACAAGGGGGCATCCTCTATGTCTGGAGGAAAGAAGGTTTAGCCATAATCACAGACGCAGATTCTTTACTGTAAGAGAAGTGAGACTATGGAACTTTCTGCCGTATAATGTTGTAATGAGTGATTCCCTACTAAATTTAAGAAGGGACTGGATGCCTTTCTTGAAAAGTGTAATATTACAGGTTATATACACTAGTTTCCTAGATATTGCGTTGATCCAGGGAGCTAGTCTGATTGCCGTATGTGGAGTCGGGAAGGAATTTTTTTTTTCCCCAATGTGAAGCTTACTGTTTGTCACGTTGTTTTTTTTTTGCCTTCCTCTGGATCAACATGTTAGGGCAGGTTAGGATATGGATTGAACTAGACGGACTTAAAGTCTTCCTTCAACCTTAATAACTATGTTACTATGTTAGTCAAGCTCCAGCGATGTCCTCACCCACATTTTGGCTGAGGCGTGCAGTGTCGTTCCAGCGTATGACAGTGGCATCATACGTCGGCGACGTGCGCGCTGACATCAGCTGCCGGCCTGTAATTGTCCGACGGCTGTTAACTGTTGCTGTGCGGGAGGAATTTCCTGCACAGCAACAGATTTTAACTTCTGCTGGTGTCGGCGTGCCTCTGACCTGCCGGGCCCCTGACCCATCGGGCCCAGTTGCAGTGGCGACCGCTGTGACCGTGGTAGTTCGCCCCTGCCTAACAGTTGTACTGGCAACTTCCGTCATGTTGGTGTTACAGGGAACGGTTGCCCGCCTTGTCTGCGACCACTACACTGCTTCTTCCTGCCTGTTGGGGTGCTACGCCTCCCTCCCCCTGTGTGCTGCTGTCCTCGCTCTGCATGTCCTCCTGCCAGGTTGGGTCAGTTACTACATCATCCACCACCTTGTCTTCCACTTCCGCACCCTGGTCCTCCTCCTGACTTTCTGGCAATTATGTCTCATCATCGTCCACCCCTTGTGACAGGTTCCCACCGTTGCCTTCGTTTGACTGTGGCTGCTCAAATATTTGAGCATTGCCACATGCAATCTCCTCTTGCCCTGCTTCAAGTGGACCGGGCAAGAGGCCCGAATCTTTCAATGGAAAAGTGAACAGCTCTTCAGAGTGTACAGTCATGGCCAAAAGTTTTGAGAATGACCACATATTATATTTTCACATGATCTGCTGCCCTCTGGTTTTTATGTGTGTTTGACAGATGTTTTTATCACAGACAGAAATATAATAATTGCAAACATATGAGTAACAAAAGCTTATATTGACAGTTAGAATGAGTTAATGCAGCAAGTCAATATTTGCAGTGTTGACCCTTCTTCTTCAGGACCTCTGCAATTCTCCCTGGCATGCTCTCAATCAACTTCTGGACCAAATCCTGACTGATAGCAGTCCATTCTTGCACAATCAATGCTTTCATTTTGTCAGAATTTTTAGGTTTTTGTTTGTCCACCCGTCTCTTGATGATTGACCATAAGTTCTCAATGGGATTAAGATCTGGGGAGTTTCCAGGCCATGGACCCAAAATCTCTATGTTTTGTTCCCTGAGCCATTTAGTTATCACGTTTGCTTTATGGCAAGATGCTCCATCATGCTGGAAAAGGCATTGTTGATCGCCAAACTGCTCTTGGAGGGTTGGGAGAAGTTGCTCTTGGAGGACATTCTGGTACCATTCTTTATTCATGGCTGTGTTTTTAGGCAAGACTGTGAGAGAGCCGATTCCCTTGGCTGAGAAGCAACCCCACACATGAATGGTTTCAGGATTCTTAACAGTTGGCATGAGACAAGACTGGTGGTAGCGCTCACCTTGTCTTCTCCGAATGAGGCGTTTTCCTGATGTCCCAAACAATCGAAAAGGGGATTCATCAGAGAAAATAACTTTACCCCAGTCCTCAGCAGTCCACTGCCTGTACCTTTTGCAGAATATCAGTCTGTCCATGATGTTTTTTCTGGACAGAAGTGGCTTCTTTGCTGCCCTCCTTGAGACCAGGCCTTGCTCCAAGAGTCTCCGCCTCACAGTGCGTGCAGATGCACTCACACCTGCCTGCTGCCATTCCTGAGCAAGCTCTGCACTGCTGGTAGCCCGATCCCGCAGCTAAAACACTTTTAAGAGACGGTCCTGGTGCTTGCTGGTCTTTCTTGGGCGCCCTGAAGCCTTTTTGGCAACAATGGAACCTCTCTCCTTGAAGTTCTTGATGATGCGATAGATTGTTGACTGAGGTACAATCTTTCTAGCTGCGATACTCTTCCCTGTTAGGCCATTTTTGTGCATTGCAATGATGACTGCACGTGTTTCTTTAGAGATAACCATGGTTAACAGAAGAGAAACAATGATGCCAAGCACCAGCCTCCTTTTAAAGTGTCCAGTGGTGTCATTCTTACTTAATCATGACAGATTGATCTCCAGCCATGTCCTTATCAACACCCACACCTGTGTTAATGGAGCAATCACTGAGAAGAGGTTAGCTGGTCCTTTTAAGGCAGGGCTGCAATGATGTTGAAATGTGTTTTGGGGGATAAAGTTCATTTTCTAGCCAAATATTGACTTTGCAAGTAATTGCTGTTAAGCTGATCACTCTTTATAACATTCTGGAGTATATGCAAATTGCCATTAGAAAAAGTGAAGCAGTAGACTTTGTAAAAATTAATATTTGTGTCATTCTCAAAACTTTTGGCCATGAATGTACAAGTGTGGGATTAGTTGTTTTCGGGCACTCCGCATGGTGGGAGGAAGGAGGATCAGTGTGAAGACTATGCGGTCCAGACTCATGGCTACTGAGACTTTACAGTGTGGAAGACAGGGTAGTGGCAAAGTGACTGGAAGCATTATCCACTATCCAACCAACAACCTTTTGACATGGCTCTGGGTTCAATAGTGTTGTGCTGCTGCAGTCTCCTAGTAATTGGGACAGGAAGGTCGGGTGAGAAGATGTGGGTGTTTGTTGTGGAACAATTTCAGCTTGCCTACGGCCTTGCACCATCACGTCCAGTTTCCCATCCCTTGCCACGCGCCTTGCTCATTTTAAATGGAGGACAATATTTTCCACGTTCACTACAAATGGCTGAATTTTGAGCAAACTTATATGTGATCCGTGTGACGGAAAACCACAGTTTTAAATAGCTGGCCTGTAGGTAACTATTTATAACAGCAAACTGGTGTCAATAGCTTCGCTAACACACAACAAAATTTAAATCGAGGCCATAAATGGCAGAATTTTGAGCGCACTTACAGTATATGTGATCAGTGTGATGGACAAACCACAGTTTTAAATAGCTGGCCTGTAGGCAGGTATGGACTGGAGCTGAAATTCAGCCCTGGCATCTGAAATCACACAGGCCCATGTTGTCCACGTCCCCAAGCACCAGATGGGATATATTACTAATATTACCAATATTATACCTATTACTACAAGACCAATGTTTCTAATGATACCCATGGCCTGCTGGGGTGAGTGGCGGAATCATCGACTTTGTGCTTGGTCACAACTCGTAAAATGGGTGTCTTGAGAACACCGATTCTGTTAACAATGTAGCAGACAAGGCAGCCCACAACCAGACAGGCCCTTCTGGCATTTGCCAGAATTGCCAGATGGTCAGTCCGGCCCTGCCTGTAGGTAACTGTGACGGATCGTACAGGAAAAAGGGTGTGTAACCTTCACTCACCTCTGGGGAGGGGAAAGGAGGACCCAGCAGGGATTGGCTCTCTGGTGCCACCACTTGCCCCAGGTCAGTCAGGGAACTGCACCGAGGGCAAAGAGTCGCTGGAAATGCTTCCCTTCTAGGTACGAGTTATTGAGGCGCTCCCAGTAAGAGGGGATATATATCACAGTCCAGGCTTGGGATATATATATATAAACCTTCCGGCCATCACTATCAGAGCTCCTCACTAACACAGTACGGTATGCTGCCACCAGTTCCTTGTTCGATATACATGCCCCGTCCGTCAGACAACAGGCTTATATTGGGTCAAAAACCAACCCTGGGGGTAGCGTATAATATAACCAACTGAGCGTGCGGACGTGGGGATTTGTGAAATGACATAAAAGAACAGCCCAAGATTAATTTTATATTTAATAGCCGAAAAGGCGCACTAGAAAAATACAGATATACACACGTAACACAAAATTGTTGGTACCCCTCGTTTAATGACAGAAAAACCCACAATGGTCATAGAAATACAGTAACTTGAATCTGACAAAATAATGCCACTGAGGTTCAGAATATTGCTACCTATATCGATTGATTGCCGGTTGTGGAACCTAGGATCCCATGCCAGATTTATTTTTGGGGGATCGGTCTAAATTTCTGAATTTTAAAAATAACTAAGTTGTTTTTTGCCTGAAGCCTAAGTCCTCAGGAAGCGCTGTACAGCAGGTTAAAATTGTAATCTAAGAGAAAAAGAAATGTTCCAGCTCCTTAAAATTCCAAAATTTTATTCGTCCATTCGATATAAAATACAAAGTGGTATATGCTCCATAGAAGGAAGCCACATACAGCAACACGTTTCGATCAGTCGATCTTCATCAAGGCTGCTATACATATATAAAACATGCAGACCTATATACTACTCACGGACCAATGAAATTTGAACTGACAATCACATGATAGATTGAAGGTCCTGGAAGGTAAATTGCGATCAAAAATAATCAAAGGTCCTCAAGAAACAATGAATTGACATCATTAAAATTACGCAAAAATAATAAAATACATTATGGCAAGAGATCCAATCAATAATTATAATGATACATTAGTTCGTTTCTTTTATTTAATCCATTTGGATATCTCGTGTTTAAGGAAAAGATCCAAAAAGACTCTCTAGTCAATAGATGTCTGCCGATATCTCCACCTCGCACGAATTTGTTAACTCTTTCTATGGCGCTAACCTGGAAAGACATGGTATTGCGATCATGAAAAAGAATGAAATGTTTGGCAGCTGCCGATACATTTCGATTTGAATTAGTGATATTTCCAATATCAGATAAATGCTCCGAAATCCTTGTTTTTAATTTCCTGGTTGTACACCCCACATATGACAGGCTACAAGAAGTACAATTAATCTTGTAAACCACATGCGTCGAATTACAGTTAATATACTGTTTAATGTCATAACTGACAGATTGGTTATTGTTGCTAAAGGTTTTGGTGATTAATGCGTGTTTACATGTCCTACAATTGTTTACGCCACACTTAAAAAAAAAAACCTTGAATTTTAACCATGTATCATTTTTAATCCGATCATGGAACATGCTGGGCGAAATCCTATTACCTATGGACGGGGCTTTTCTGGCTATGATGTTTACACCTGGTTGTAAAATTTCACATAGAGTGTCATCTTCATATAGGAGCGGTAGAAATTTATTAATAATCTTTTTTATTTCTCCAAATTGTGGGCTAAACTGCAGACTAACAAAAGATCGGTCACGGAATGAAACACTATTTTGCGATCGTGATGTTTCCCTATCAGAGTTAATCAGGTTGTCACGTTCTTTTTGGGTTACAATACGCCGAGCTCTATTTATCATCCAACGAGGATAACTTCTATTGATTAATTTGTCATCTACCATATTAAACTGTTCCTCCAAATTAATTTGTGAGCTACAATTTCTCTTAATTCTAATGTACTCGCCGAAAGGAATAGATTTGATCGTATGCTTAGGATGACTGCTGCCCGCATGCAAGATAGTATTGCCCCCAAATGGTTTGGTATGTGCTTTGGTACAAATAATTTGTCCCTCCATTCCACATAAATCTAAATCCAGAAATGACATCAGACTGGAATGATGTCTATTCGTGAAGCGAATATTAAAATTTTAATTAAACAATTTTAATATTCGCTTCACGAATAGCCTTCATTCCAGTCTGATGTCATTTCTGGATTTAGATTTATGTGGAATGGAGGGACAAATTATTTGTACCAAAACACATACCAAACCGTTTGGGGGCAATACTATCTTGCATGCGGGCAGCAGTCATCCTAAGCATACGATCAAATCTATTCCTTTGGGCGAGTACATTAGAATTAAGAGAAATTGTAGCTCACAAATTAATTTGGAGGAACAGTTTAATATGGTAGATGACAAATTAATCAATAGAAGTTATCCTCGTTGGATGATAAATAGAGCTCGGCGTATTGTAACCCAAAAAGAACGTGACAACCTGATTAACTCTGATAGGGAAACATCACGATCGCAAAATAGTGTTTCATTCCGTGACCGATCTTTTGTTAGTCTGCAGTTTAGCCCACAATTTGGAGAAATAAAAAAGATTATTAATAAATTTCTACCGCTCCTATATGAAGATGACACTCTATGTGAAATTTTACAACCAGGTGTAAACATCATAGCCAGAAAAGCCCCGTCCATAGGTAATAGGATTTCGCCCAGCATGTTCCATGCTCGGATTAAAAATGATACATGGTTAAAATTCAAGGTTTTTTTTAAGTGTGGCGTAAACAATTGTAGGACATGTAAACGCATTAATCACCAAAACCTTTAGCAACAATAACCAATCTGTCAGTTATGACATTAAACAGTATATTAACTGTAATTCGACGCATGTGGTTTACAAGATTAATTGTACTTCTTGTAGCCTGTCATATGTGGGGTGTACAACCAGGAAATTAAAAACAAGGATTTCGGAGCATTTATCTGATATTGGAAATATCACTAATTCAAATCGAAATGTATCGGCAGCTGCCAAACATTTCATTCTTTTTCATGATCGCAATACCATGTCTTTCCAGGTTAGCGCCATAGAAAGAGTTAACAAATTTGTGCGAGGTGGAGATATCGGCAGACATCTACTGACTAGAGAGGCTTTTTGGATCTTTTCCTTAAACACAAGATATCCAAATGGATTAAATAAAAGAAACGAACTAATGTATCATTATAATTATTGATTGGATCTCTTGCCATAATGTATTTTATTATTTTTGCATAATTTTAATGATGTCAATTCATTGTTTCTTGAGGACCTTTGATTATTTTTGATCGCAATTTACCTTCCAGGACCTTCAATCTATCATGTGATTGTCAGTTCAAATTTCATTGGTCCGTGAGTAGTATATAGGTCTGAATGT